>CALYOO010000208.1:0-66651 GCA_945261195.1 Cryptosula pallasiana
TAAAAGTGCAGGAAGGGAAAAACTTTGTTTTTTATTTTGTGAATTTATCTCAGTAAATTTTATTACTACTGAGTTATTTTCCACACTTTTGCTGAACCAAAATCTGAAGAAACACGACTAACAGACTAGAGAAAGCTATCTGGCATAGAAACACTAGCCCTATTTGTCAAATATAAAATACTACTGTAATGATTTTCCGTGTGTGTTAAGAGGAGAAACGGTTACTGGTACTGCAAGAGTGCTATATCTACTGGCTTCCTCTGTATTTCGTGGTAGCGATGGCTACAGAGTGTCAAGGCAGTGTGGTCTCTCTGATACGGAGAGTACTGAATGTTGCTAACTAGCAGACACGACTAAGTTCGGCAACCGGCCAAACGGATTCCACAAGTTTAACAGGGTAGCAGTACTTTATTACACTTGCTACTGAAAAAAAACGCACAGAACTGGACACTAAGTATTAGCGTCCACAAACTGATCACGAAATATGACGTCACACGTCAAAAGCATTGATATAAATATTTGCAGCACCTGTTTTTTTTCAGTTTCCAAATATTCGGGAATTACTAAATTTTTAATAACTTGGGACCACAGGCTGCTAGAAACAAAATTTTAAAAGGGTTTAATAGGATACACTTTGCCGAACGAGATTAACCAATCACTGCACTTCTTACATATCTGTAGTTTCGGGAAAAATTGTCTGGAAATGACGTTGTAAACGTGACTTTTCCAAGTGCGCCACAGCATCTTATGATTTTAGTTTACGTTATATCACTAGCCTGTCTTATTACCGACCTGTTGATATACTATTTGTTATAGATCATTTACATCTGGAGGTAGGAAAATAGATTTAATAATTCCCTTGCCAAATAAAAACGTAATTTTTTTTAATATGTATTATCATGAAGCAATTAGTAACTAACCGCAAAATAATTACGCTTGCTTGGTCTTGCGTCACGGATTTCACTCTAATGTATCAATAATGAGGCGTAAAACTAACCGCAATGCGAACATGAAACAAAGTAATTTTGGTGCTGAGAGGGTCATTTTTAAAACTCATTTTCTCAGTAACTATCAATGAGAGACAAAAACTTTACTACTATTGTGACTGCAAGATATGATTCTACGCCATGATATGTTTTTTAACGTCCCAAGGCTGATTTGAAAAATATGTTTGTATTGGCTATAAGTATGCGTATAAAATAACAGTAAGTCTCTGAATAGGTATTGACGAATAGTCCAATATGTCTGGCAGTACAGTCTTCTTGGCTGGTCGTTACTACTCTG
Source organism: Cryptosula pallasiana (assembly GCA_945261195.1). NCBI lineage: Eukaryota > Metazoa > Bryozoa > Gymnolaemata > Cheilostomatida > Cryptosulidae > Cryptosula > Cryptosula pallasiana. Next base: position 1,285 of record CALYOO010000208.1, read on the forward strand.
AATCCTAAGCTTCTCTTCTCAATGCGCCTTCCAAGGTATTCCCCTGGTAGTTCCAACGATTCCTCAGCTTCTGAGACTGGTGCTGGCTAGCTTTGAACGCTAGCTAAGACACACAAACAGTAACTAGACAATACTAGTTTGTTTGAGACATGAGCTCTATCTAATCGAGTATCTAATTGTATCTGCACTGCTGGGCTGCATGCAACTCTATATAAAGGGAGTGCAAAACTATGTAAGAATAAAAATATATGATTGGCTAAATAGATTGAGCAATAAAAACAAGGTAGCATGACACAAGCGTCAAAGTTATAAATAAAGAAGCGGGAAAGTCCTTCCTGCGCTTGGCTGTAGTGAAGTGGTAGCTCAGCTGCACTCTTGATCAGTCAGGCATAACTTCTACTAGTGCAAGCGGTAGTGTAGTCTTGGATATATATGGTGGTTAGTATAGGTTTAGTAGCACCGGTTGAGATTAATGCAGCCCTGTGCAATTCCATTACAATACTTTATATCTATAAATTAAATAAAATTACCCAATAGATAGAAAGTAGATAATAAACATTGTACATAAACTAACTTGTGTCTTGTAACAATTACTAGGTTGTGGTAAATCTCTGCTGGAAGTATGGGTGTGTGAGACAGACCGTATTCTACTGCAATAGACATCAACTATTGGCTGATAGATAGTGTCCTGTATGTCTTTGGATGTCTATGGAACGGTGAGGTTTTGTAGTACAAGTTTAGTTACTGTATTTAGCTGTAGAAAGCTTGCTTGTATGGAAATGCTCAGCAATTATGTTATATTCTGTTTGTTATATCTAGATCACTTGTTGGAGTGAAGGTCATACAAAGGTGAATATAGGACATGACATGGATGGATAACTCAACTGCACCAGGAAGTTGTCACAAAACCAATAAAGTCAACAAAGTCCATTATCATATTGGCCTAGACTATGGTGAGTTTTATATAGCCTTAGTTTTCTGTAGCTTCTATTACAGCTGTGGTGTTTGTGTGTAACAAATGCTATTCAGTCACTTTGTGTATAAACTGTGGAGTAGGAAATTTTTATATGATGACTTCTGATAATTTGGCATTAAACCAGGTTAATTTGATTTTACGTTTGCGATAAACGTGCCACACGAGCCAGATGATCACCCCTATTCGCCATTCTGTCACGCAGGATGGTACATCCGGTGCTGGATGAAGCAGAATGGACATGATCAATTTTTTGTTCTGTCCGTCACGCTGTGAATTGTTGATTAATGCACAGCGATTCCATTTGACAAGGTTTTATTGACTTTCCACGCATTTGAAAAGATTGTATATATTTCTAATATAATAGTAGATATTATAATAATTTCATGATCGTTGGTGTTTATCTGAAACTAACGCCAGCAGGTAATTTTTAAAATAAACAACATTAGTGGTAGAAAAAATTAGAAAGCATAAAAGTTATAAATGATAATGGATTGTAAAGCGAATAATAATAAATTATTAACTGATTGACCAGTAAGAATAATCTTGGCAATAAAAAGTAGGTTTTAATAAAAATAAATGTTATAAGAATAATCAGCAACAGGAACGCATTAAGGGTGCTTTCGGCTGCGTCGCATTTGATTTATTTCTATTATTATGTCACATATAAATAAAAATATAAATATAATAAAATAAATAAAAATAAAAATGCATGAATAAACGCTACATAAATAATTACTTGGGCATGAAGCGACCTTATTATTTACCTGAAGAATACAGCACATGATAAGCTGCACAATAAAAAATAATGTCATGTCGCAGATGGCCGAACGCCACATATATCAATTTACAGAGAAAATAAAATAATAAACCAGTCGCATAAAACAATTGTCGACCTTGACATGCATACACCTAGCTTGGAACCAAGCACACCATAAACACTGGGCCGACAGGAATTCGACACACATCAATGACAGCGAATGTGCCTGCGCTAAAACATTTTTGTTGCCTCTCAGCCGAACAGTGTCAAATACAATAAAAATCATTTCTGTATGCGACAAATCGCTGTATTCGTTTAGGCTATTAAAATAATAGAAAATATTCACTATAGAATAAATTCGGCACACCTCGCCGAACGCTGTCGCATATTATATTGAATGCGATCTCTCCGCCGAACGTCGTCGCATCGACAAAATAATCCGACGCGTTCGCTGAACGATCTCGCATTTGTATTAGAAATGCGACAGCACGCCGAATGCCGTCGCTTTAACAATTCATTTATTACCAAATGCGACGCAGCCGAAAGCACCCCTAATATTAATACTCCTCTTATTCGCTCAATCGAACCCTACGTCTGTCGGTTCGGTTGGCAGTCAAGGTCGTGTGGCATGCTATCCGTCGCCAGACTCTGGCTCTGGTTACCAAAGGCACACTTGTTGGCAAGGGCATTAGTGTGCACTAAACTATGAACCATTTATCAAATGTTGCTGTAAGCTTTTTTCGTAAAGTGGAGTTGTCTTCTCTCAAGAGAAGTTATTGTATTTTATTACAAATTGCAGGTTGAAGAGCTTGAGAAATGACGACTAACATGCCAACAGAAGCTCACATTACAGTATCCTGCAGACAAGTACAACATCTACCAAATGTTTGCTCATCAACAACAGAGCCTGGAGTGGGTCGAGTCAGTAATAATCTTAGTCAGAAAAAAGAACAAGACACAAAAATTGAAATCATAAAGAGGTGACATTGTGCTGGTTCGATAGAAGAGGTCGGTGTTGGGTGCAGCATATTCTCTCATTGCTGATGAAGTCTGTGATCACGACGATTTCGGTTGCCGCAGGAAATGCCGAAGACCATTGAAGAAGACTTTTTGAACACCTTTAGATGTTATTTTGATCTGTCCAGTCGAAGGGAGGTAATGTACCTGCATATTTCTGTGTTTCCATTCCCCCCTTGGACCTCATGGTCTCCAGCTACATGAAGGCAGTGTTGGCCTGCAACCACTGTCTCTATGTAAGTTGGTGCTGTGGTAACCGAATTATTAGCGATCTCTTGGTTGGTGGCGGGTAGTTGTTGAACTGAGTTGTGTAGTGTATAGATGCTTTGCTTAGCCACAGACAGCATCCAACCAGAATGTCTGCTGATTTTGTAATGTTTAGCAAAACGAAAATGACGTAATTTAAAAACTCGGCATGCCCATTACTTTCTTGCATTTCTGCATGTCTGTTTTACCCTGTGCTTCATATCAGGTTTTTATCTTTTCAAATTCCTTTAGTCTTAGAGGCCATGGTCTCCAGCTACATGAAGGCAGGGTTTGTCAACCACCCTCCATATAAGTTGGTGCTGAGGCAACTGAATTAGTAGCAGTCTCTTGGTTGGTGGCTGGTAGTGTGTTGGCACAATGTAAGTTTATTTGATGTTGTAGGAGTTGAGGTAGATTTATTATTATTTTGGTAGGAATTATCTTCAAGTGTTTGATTTGCCTCTGGTAGAATCCGACTATATTGTAAGTTGATGTTGGTAGTTTTGTGTGTTGTGGTGGGTGGTATGTGGGCCACCTTAGACTACCGATACTGAGTGAGATTTGTATGAGAACGTTTGATGAGTGAGTGAAGGTTGGTTTGCCAACAACTGCCTCCATGTAAGATGGTTCCGTAGTAACTAAACTAGTAGCAATGAGAGGACATTGTACTATATTATATTAGAGAACTTGTACTACTTCTACATCTCCTTGAGTGGATCTACTTGGGTGGTACATCTACTTGGGTGGTACATCTACTTGGGTGGTAAATCTACTTGGGTGGTACATCTCCTTGGGTGGTACATCTACTTGGGTGGTACATCTACTTGGGTGGTAAATCTACTTGGGTGGTACATCTACTTGGGTGGTACATCTACTTGGGTGGTACATCTACTTGGGTGGTACATCTACTTGGGTGGTACATCTACTTGGGTGGTACATCTACTTGGGTGGTACATCTACTTGGGTGGTACATCTCCTTGAGTGGATCTACTTGGGTGGTACATCTACTTGGGTGGTAAATCTACTTGGGTGGTACATCTACTTGGGTGGTACATCTACTTGGGTGGTACATCTACTTGGGTGGTACATCTACTTGGGTGGTACATCTACTTGGGTGGTACATCTACTTGGGTGGTACATCTACTTGGGTGGTACATCTACTTGGGTGGTACATCTACTTGGGTGGTACATCTACTTGGGTGGTACATCTACTTGGGTGGTACATCTACTTGGGTGGTACATCTACTTGGGTGGTACATCTACTTGGGTGGCACATCTACTTGGGTGGTACATCTACTTGGGTGGTACATCTACTTGGGTGGTACATCTACTTGGGTGGTACATCTCCTTGAGTGGATCTACTTGGGTGGTACATCTACTTGGGTGGTAAATCTACTTGGGTGGTACATCTACTTGGGTGGTACATCTACTTGGGTGGTACATCTACTTGGGTGGTACATCTACTTGGGTGGTACATCTACTTGGGTGGTACATCTACTTGGGTGGTACATCTACTTGGGTGGTACATCTACTTGGGTGGTACATCTACTTGGGTGGTACATCTACTTGGGTGGTACATCTACTTGGGTGGTACATCTACTTGGGTGGTACATCTACTTGGGTGGTACATCTACTTGGGTGGTACATCTACTTGGGTGGCACATCTACTTGGGTGGTACATCTACTTGGGTGGTACATCTACTTGGGTGGTACATCTACCTGGGTGGTACGTCTACTTGGGTGGTACATCTACTTGGGTGGTACATCTACTTGGGTGGTACATCTACCTGGGTGGTACATCTACTTGGGTGGTACATTTATTGACTCCATTCCCTGACAAGTTCATAGAAATGCTGCCACTCATGCTAAGAGAAACAGCAGATGCAGCGAGTGGTTCAACACAGGATGTTACATCAGCCATGAACACCTTCTAGTGACATCCAGTGCAGACTTATGTAACTCATTCTTTACATAGCCATTTCTTCAATCAAGTATTTTATATTTTAATGGCTGTACTTTGTTAATAATTAATAAATCTCACAACTAAACACACTTTCTGATTCCTGCTAACAATTCCACAAATGAAGCGGATGAGCAAATAACAACTGCTAACAATTAATTCAGATGTCTGTATTTTTATCTGGCATTTTAGTCATTATATAATACAATGCAGTGTTTGCCAAGAGTTAATACTCAGCACCTGAACCAATCAATATATATGACAGCACCTTAAACTTGAAAAATAAAACTGACAGCAAGTTCTGAGCTTGTAGTTAGGCCTGGTTCATTGTATGATTAAAGATAAAACTCTCTGCTAATGGAGTACAAGAGTACTGAGACTATAGATGTTTTCCAAAAAAAAGCCTAGCATTCATTTGATATTCTACCTTGTTTCTACAATTTGAGAATATCAACAGTTTGCAAAAACATTACTAGGAGTTTTCTTCTTCAACAAAGAGGGTACAACTACACAAAAAAACAAATTCATTTCTATTGCCACTGAATGATGGAAAGAACATGGGTTTAGTCAAATGGAATTACTTGGCACTTGGTCTTCAACAGAGCAAGTAGTGCTTTTTGAGAGCTCTCTGTACTTAGCTTTCAGTGAGCTGTGATAGACTTTGTGCATTTGGGATTATTGCTTAAGGATATCAAGTATCTATTCCACAAGAAAAGCCAAGCTCAGGACTTGAAATAGGGGCAATAAATTGGTTTGATAGACCGTGAACTTCCCATAAATTTGGTAAAATTCTGTTTCATGATGACTAGAAGTAAACCCTCAGCTAGCTCTACACCTTCAAAAACAAGCGAATCAACTATTCACGAACAGCTAGATCTCATTTTACAAAGACTAGATAAACTTGAAGATATATTTAGTAAGTTAGAGCATGAACATCGAGAAATTTCCAAGGGGCTAAACTTTAGGTCAACGGAAGTGCAAGATTTGAAAAATGTAAAAGCTGTCAATCTTGAGGAAGAAATCGACTCAAACTAAATCACCAGGCTGACAGGAAAAATGTGATTATTGATTGCATTCCTTACAGGACTAATGAAGATCTCTTCAGTGCATTACAAAAGTTCCTAGAAAAGATTAATTGTGAGATCAACCCAAGCACTGACATAAACAATCTGTACAGAATTAAACAATCTAATAAAATAGTAGTGCAATTCCTACAGAGGGATACTTTTTACTCTAACAGTAGAAATACAAAAGTTTTCACTAATGATTTGGTTTTCAAATAAAATAAGAAAAAATTTATGTAAATAAAATGTTGACATCAAAGCAAGCTGCACTTTTTCACAAAGTTCACACTTGTAAAACAGCAAATGATTATAAGTATGCTTGGACAAAACATCAACTCATCTTCTTACGAAAGACTGATAGCGCCGATAGTATTTACATACGTAACATAGATGGTTTATGTAAGTCAAAGTAGGACCCTTCTTGTATGTTGTATCTGCTTTTCATGCCTGTAGCAACATGCCAGGAATATTCAGTAAACAGTTTTTGGTGAGAGTAAACGACTTTCCGCTCGCTATACTGAATGTTAATGTTCAAAGTCTACGTTCAAATTTTGAAAACCTTGAAAATTTTGTTGTCGGTGTATCCAAACCTTTTGATCTAATTTGTTTGACAGAAAATTTTTTGTATAATGACGAGATTGAAAATTAGTGTTTGAGTGGTTATTATTTTGTAAGTGAGCAACGGTCAACCAGAGGCGGAGGTGTTGGGTCTATGTGCGCAGTGGTGCTGCAGAGGCATAGGTGGCTGCGTCACTATTGCTGGTACAGAGTCGTTGATGCTGAAGATGAGGAGTAGCATCTTTGGGGTGTTTGGACCGTGCCTCTGCCTTACAGTGATCTATCGGCAGCCCTCCACAGACAGCGGTGCCTTTCTCTGCAATCTTGGGCGACATACTCCTAACAATGTAGGTCTCCGTCACGTTATCTTAGGTGACATAAATATTGATACACTGAAATCTGACTCGGTAAGCATTGATTACCTTAACACTCTTGCTTGTGCTAGCTAAGACAACATCATAACTACACCTACCAGAATAGATCCTTGTCTTGACCATATTAACATAAATTTTAATAACCAAATTGTGAAGTCAGGAACAATCGTTACCAGAATAGCTGATCACATACACAATTTTGTTAGCTTTGAATGTGATAAAAATTATTTTATGCCATCCAGAAAAACCAAAGCTCCCAACCATAATAACTTTAGCGCAGAAAAGTTTATAAACGATTTGAAAAATGTAAATTGGACAAGAACCATTTATTCCGAGTCGGATGGTAACAATATGTATGATAACTTTGCTAAATGTTTTATGAGCATATGTAACAAACCCGCGCCTCAAGAAACCTCCAAAACTAACTCATATAAAAAACATCAAAAAACCCTTGGATCAAACCATTTTGAAATTAATAAACAGAAAAGATAATATCTATACGCAAACTATGAATTCACCATTTAACATCAAGTTGAAACTTAAACTTAAGAAGATAAGAAACTATGTTAGTAAAGTAATTTGAGATGCAAAATCACATTATTTTAAAAACAAATTTCAGACTTCGGACCCTGGAAAATACTGGAAAATTATAAATGTACAATTGGAAAAACAGTATGCAAACACCTCTGCAATTCCCAAGACGCTTGGCCATAACAATATACAGTATAAAAGTGACCAAGAAAGAGCTGATGTTGATAATGTAGTTATGGAGGCACTTTTGAGTAACATTAATCTACAGAAATCTTCCGGATTTGACGACATGCCAGCTAAATTACTGAAAACCAGTGCAAATATCTTAGCTGTACCATTAGCTTATATTGTAAACAAATGTTTGATTTGTGGTAAATTTCCTGATTCTTTAAAGATAGCAAAAGTAAAATCATTACATAAAAAGGGCTCAACAACAGACTTTTCAAATTATAGACCGATATCTATTCTACCAACTTTGAGAAAGTTTTGAACAAATTATAGGCAATCAGTTAGTAGATTTCCTGGAGAAAACCAGCATACTCAATCACCAACAATATGGGTTCAGAAAAATCAAAAGCACATCTCTTGCTCTCATAAAGTTTACAGATAAACTACGGGAGGCAATGAGTAATGGCACTTCTGTCTTTGGGAGTATTTCTAGATTTTAGTAAAGCTTTTGGTACAATCGATCATGTTATTCTACTAAACAAGCTCAAGTTTCTGAATTTTCGAACATCTGCATTGATTTCATCTCTAAGTGTCTTTCACACCGTAGACAACTGACTATGGTAAATGAGACACTTTCTAGATTCTGTGACTTTACGTGCGGTGTACCACAGGGTTCCATCCTGGGCCCAACTTTGTTTTTACTTTACATAAACGATTTACCTAAGGTTACATAATGTTTTGACCCTATTCTGTATGCTGATGATACTAATCTATTTTTTGAGAGTAAAGACTTAAACGAACGTGTGGACAAAGTAAATGAAGAAGTAAAACTCATGAAAAACTGGTGCGACTCAAACAAACTTACTTTAAATCTAGATAAAACTAATTATATTGTATTAAAAACTCACCAAAACACACGCTCATTAAAAATTAATTTAATTAAAATACACGATTTTTAGTTGGAAGAGAATGCCTCAATAAAACTTTTGGGTGTTGAACTTGACAACATTCTATCTTGAACTTACAAATTAAAAAACTTTGCAAAAACAGTAAGACCTAACATAGGAATACTACTTAAATGCTCGAGCTTTTTACCAAGAAAAATATTGCTTTTAATTTATAACTGATTCATTAATTCAAAAATTAGCTATTGTGTTGAATCCTGGCGAAATGCTGGAACCATTTATTTTAACCAAATCGACCTTCTGCAAAAAAAATTAATAGAAAAATCTGTTACTACTCACACAATACCTCTTTTCCAAAACTCATTAATTTTACCTGTTCATTCAATATACAAATACAAACTACTAATACTTGCTCACAAAATTTTCTACTCTACCCAATCTCACTTGCTTCCCAACTTAACCTACTTCTACCAAAATCAACTACTGCTGCCGGACATCGCGGAGTGAGTTACCGGTGTACTTCTATGTGGAATGGGCTGCCGAGTGAGATTCGATCTATTAGGGAGAGAATTGCTTCAGGCAAGCTCTGAAGCATCATCTGCTCAACCTGACATAGAGACGACTGCTGACTGCCAACATACCGGGCCTGGCACCTCGACTAGCTGCAGTGCTATTGCGCCTTGGGCCCCGACAATTCCTCTGCTGCTAACCTTTTTCCATTACTATATTTTTGTGTTGAAATAAATAAAACAAATAAACAAATAAAAAGTAATTAATAAACATAACAGTATTACAAGAGAGACAATCTCCTTTCAGTTGTGATAAAAGCTTCAATGATATCGGACAAACATATTTGATGGAAGTAAAAAATATTTTGGAAAACTACCAAATAAACAAAGTTCTGCACATCAAGATTCTTCTTGAACAAAAACCAAAACCGTTTTGTAGATGAGTAAGTGAAGTCTCACAACCCGGAAAGAGTTGAACATCGCAACAAGTATTTACTAAAAGCTATCCAGTGTTCGGGAGATGTTAGTGTGAGAGATCCGAGACTATGTCACATGACCAACACGTGACGAGGCTTTAGCAACGCTTGCGAATGATCTACCATTCCTTGTCCTGACGTGAAGCCGAGAGGACGCTATCACAAAGAGCTTAACACAAACAAGGTACAAGTAGTAACTCCTTCCAACTACTTATATTGAATCCTGTTACAGTTAGAGATCCTGCAAAGACTGCAAAGTTCTTTGGAGCTTGAAGCTTTGGTCAGAGCATGGTACAATGCTGGTGTTGCTAACAGTGCTTTATTAGACAAGTTCACCCCCAGTGAAACTTGACAAAAACAAACAACGTACCAGCAATGCCAATTGTAACAGCTACACGTATCATAAAAGACATAATTCAGCATACACAACAAAGAACAAAACAAAAAATAATTAACACGGAACAATTATAGCCTGAAGTACCTTTTTAACCCTCTGCTATTCTGTTACTAACCTATCTTTCAAACTAGCTGGTGTTGTCACTCATTGCGACACCTCGTGGGCACAATGCGCAACTGTGAATAAACTGAGCTGCAGTAAGAGAGACTGCAGAAGCTGTAAATAACAGTTTTGCTGTAAAATGAGAATATGTATTTCCACTTTAGTGGAATATGAAGTGATACAGAATGTTGATCAAATGAAAGTCAAAAGAAAGTGTTAGTTCAAAATTTCGTTTGTCAGCAATAATCATTGCTGCATCAGTTTAACTTGCCTAAATGTGCTGAAGAGGTAACTTGACAGCAGCACAACATCAGCATTTATTGATGATCGATTGGACAGAGCTGTCTGCAAGTAGTGGTAAAAGAAACGGTAAGGAGTTGTCTTTTCTTGGAAAGAGAGCATAATTTCAAGATTACTCCTACTTGTCATAAACATTGCACACAACAACACAAAACCTAGTTTGAATTCCGCACTACTAAAACTTTTGTTGTATTTCGCAATCAAACTAAACTCTAACACAATTTTTATTTCTAATTTTGTAAAAACTCTAACTGCTTATCTCAAACTGCATTTCTCGTTTTTTTATGAGAATTTAATTTGCGAAAAGATATTCGCGAACGAACTGAAGTTTTGATGTACAGTCAGTATATAATCAGTGTAGTATATATTTGTGTAAGTCTCACCGAATGTAACTAAATGTTTTGTTTATTATAGATTATATCTCTACTAACCAATCTCTTATAGACAACGACTAACATGCCTAGCTGATCTGTAACCTGTTCACCTACATCTACCTAAATATTACTGTATAGTACTATCAATACTAGTTTATTGGTAAATAATCAGTTTATTGGTTGTCTGATTTCACCAGGAACTTAACCATAATTCAGAGTATAAACTTCTGTTGGTGGTAATTAGGTGGAAAAGAGTGCTTTGTTTATTTCAAAAACCCAAAAACACTCAAAGTAGTACAAACTATCAGCGGCTAGGGTATAGGCGTACTTGAAAGTAAAAGGATGTTTAAACTAAAATGGAATGCACAGATATTTTGATCAAAAGTGAAGACAATAAGTTTGTAAAATATTTCAAATTGCTTGAGCTAAATGGAACTGAGAGAGTGCTTGGTGTGATTTAGTTTGAACCGGAAAATACAAAAAAGATTATATATTGAACGCATTTATATACTTGCAGCACTGTCTTTGTTTCCTGCTACTACCATAATAACAATCATTAGACTTTTATCGCCCTCAATCATTATGTGCAGTGTGATCTATGTGATATATTGAATGGTCAGCATCTTAAGAACTTCTGTAATGTTACATTTGGAATAAAAAACTTTAAATAAAATCAGAAGATTCAAATTAGTATAACTAACGGTTTGAAACTTTGATGAAGAGAAAAACATGCTAGAATTCGAATTTTAGTATAGTTGTTGTATTACATAACAACAACAAAATTATATATCTGAATTGCACATTATTGGACCAGAAACTATCAGGCCACATCAAACATAAACAAAGAGTTATCTTGAAAAGCAATAAAAGCTATTAGATAATATCATGTGGCCTCAACTGAACACTAGCTTGTTTTGTAAAATGCTGCCAAGTTTTGTCAGATTTCTAACTAACTGATCTGCGCAGTGCAAAACCTGGCAATGATCCAAGCCTTTAGCAATGGAGTGTGACAAGGAAACAAAACATATATTTGGTAGTTTTGTGTATTTTCTAAGTTAGAGTTGTCTTCAATACCAGAGAAGCAATTGTACCTTAAAACAAAAGGCAGGCATAGGATTTTGGTAAGAGTGGACTAACATGCCAATTAAGTGTGTATACTACAGAGTGGGGGTTTACGTAAATATTTCTACTAAATGTTTACTTATCAACAACATAGGGTGGAGTGGCTGGTAACAATTAGACTTGAGTGGTTGATAACAAATAGAAAGTTTATTAAAGTAGAAAAAAAACAAAAAAATACAATATATAATACATAACTTAAAAAAAGACTGGACAGTGTGTAGGTTTGGTAGAAGAGGTCGGTGTCGAAGGCGGCATATTCTGGTCCTAGCTGTCAGTGGCTGAGACCACTACACCTTCGGTTACCACAGGAAGTGCTGGAGACCATGGATGATGACTTCTTTGAATTCTGGTGATCTTATTATGTTGAGTCCAAGGGAGGAAATGTACTTGCATATTTGTGTTTTTCCATTCCCCCCTTGGACCTCATGGCCTCCAGCTACATGAAGGCAGTGTTGGCCAGCAACCACTGCCTCCATGTATGTTGGTGCTGTGATAACCGAATTAGTAGCGGTCTCTTGGTTGGTGGCTGGTAGTAGTTGTATCGAGCTTTGGAGCAAATGGATGGTTTGTTTAACCACTGACAGCGTTGGACCAGAGTGTAGGCTGATTGTTTCTTGATTATAGTTTGTAGATGGTATGAAGGCCGCCTTCGACAACCGATACTGCCCGAGCGTGTGCATATAGTCCTCAGTAGATCTACAACATGTACAAAATATTGTTTAGTGAATGAAGTCAAGTATATACAAGTGTACAAGCACAAATACATGAAATAAAACAGAGACAGCAGTGGTAACTAGTACACTTACATTGGTAGAGGACTATATGTCCTTGGATCACCCCACGGGTCAAACTCCTCTTCTTGATCTTCTTCTCCATCCCCGTGGGGTGATCCGCTCGGGCAGCACGGCGGGTGCGGATCTTCCTTCTCATATTCTTTTACTAACATCACCTCCTTTATCCGCACCCGGCGCTTTCTTCTACCATAATGAGGGTCCTCACCCTCCTCATCGTCCTGTGGAAACCAACATACAATATACTATAGCTATAGAGTATGCCTACTCGAGGTGTTACGCAGTAGCTCATAGGCCTGCCCTTACACAAGAATATTTAAAATAATTAAAATATAATCACACTTACATGAAAGACAGTCATTGCGCAGTACGTTTCCATTGCTACAGAGTAGTTGTACCAGGTTGTGCAAGATTTGCTGTGAGAGAACATCTGATGCAGGAGCTCTGCTGAGCTCGCCTTTTATACTTTTGCTGACAATCAGGACAATCAAACTCTTGTGATTGGTTGTCTTAGCAATGGGCAGCCAATCAAACAAGGTGCTCTTTGAAGCCATCACTAAAGTCTGTCATGAGCCAATCAAATGTCTTTTCCTTTATGACACTCATTAGAATGCATAATATTTCTTAAGAACTTGAAAAATTTTTCTCAAAAAAGTACACGTAATTTTAAAAACGAAAAACCAATTTATATTTGAGCCAAACAAGAAAAAAAATTGTGAGTAGACACACATCAAAGACGTAAAAGTGCGTAACAGACTAGAGAAAGCTATCTGGCATAATAGCACCAGCCCTATTTGTCAAATATAAAATATTTTATATCTATAAATAAAATAACATTACACAATAATTAGAAAGTAAACAATAAACATTCTATATAAAGTAACTTGTGTCTTGTAACAATTACTAGGTTGTGGTAAATCTCTCCTGGAAACAATTGATGTGTGAGACAGGCTGTATTCTACTGCACTAGACATCAATTATTGGCTGATAGATAGTGTCCTGTATATCTTTGGATGTCTATGGAATGGTGAGGTTTTGTAGTACAAGTTTAGTTACTGTATTTACCTGTAGAAAGCTTGTTTGTATGGAAATGCTCAGCAATTATGTTATATTTTGTTTGCTATATCTAGATCACTTGTTGGAGTGAAGGTCACACAAAGGTGAATATAGGAGATGACATGGATGGATAACTCAAGTAGCTGCACCAGGAAGTCGTCACAAAACCAATAAAGTCAACAAAGTCCATTATCATATTGGCCTAGACTATGGTGAGTTTTGTATAGCCTTAGTTTTCTGTAGCCTCTATTACAGCTGTGGTGTTTGTGTGTAACAAATGCTATTTAGTCACTTTGTGTATAAACTGTGGAGTAGGAAATTTTTATATGATGACTTCTGATAATTTGGCATTAAGCCAGGTTAACTTGATTTTACGTTTGCAATAAACGTGCCACAAGAGCCAGATGATCACCCCTATTTGTCATTCTGTCACGCTGGATGGTACATCCGGTGCTGGATGAAGCAGAATGGATATGATCGATTTTTTGTTCTGTCCGTCACGCTGTGATTGGTTGATTAATCCACAGCGATTCCATTTGACAAGGTTTTATTGACTTTCCACGCATTTGAAAAGATTGTATATATTTCTAATATAATAGTAGATATTATAATAATTTCATGATTGTTGGTGTTTATATGAAACTAACGACAGCAGGTAATTTTTAAAATAAACAACATTAGTGGTAGAAAAAATTAGAAAGCATAAAAGTTATAAATGATAATGGATTGTATACCGAATAATAATAAATTATTAACTGATTGACTAGTAAGAATAATCTTGGCAATAAAAAGTAGGTTTTAATAAAAATAAATGTTATAAGAATAATCAGCAACAGGAACGCATTAAGGGTGCTTTCGGCTGCGTCGCATTTGATTTATTTCTATTATTATGTCACATATAAATAAAAATATAAATATAATAAAATTAATAAAAATAAAAATGCATGAATAAACGCTACATAAATAATTACTTGGGCATGAAGCGACCTTATTATTTACCTGAAGAATACAGCACATGATAAGCTGCACAATAAAAAATAATGTCATGTCGCATATGGCCGAACGCCACACATATCAATTTACAGAGAAAATAAAATAATAAACCAGTCGCATGAAACAATTGTCGACCTTGACATGCATACACCTAGCTTGGAACCAAGCACACCATAAACACTGGGCCGACAGGAATTCGACACACATCAATGACAGCGAATGTGCCTGCGCTTGAACATTTTTGTTGCCTCTCAACCGAACAGTGTCAAATACAATGAAAATCATTTCTGTATGCGACAAATCGCTGTATTCGTTTAAGCTATTAAAATAATAGAAAATATTCACTATAGAATAAATTCGGCACACCTGGCCGAACGCTGTCGCATATTATATTGAATGCGATCTCTCCGCCGAACGTCGTCGCATCGACAAAATAATCCGACGCGTTCGCTGAACGATCTCGCATTTGTATTAGAAATGCGACAGCACGCCGAATGCCGTCGCTTTAACAATTCATTTATTACCAAATGCGACGCAGCCGAAAGCACCCCTAATATTAATACTCCTCTTATTCGCTCAATCGAACACTACGTCTGTCGGTTCGGTTGGCAGTCAAGGTCGTGTGGCATGGCATGGCTCTGGTTACCAAAGGCACGCTTGTTGGCAAGGGCATTAGTGTGCACTAAATTATGAACCATTTATCAAATGTTGCTGTAAGCTTTTTCTGTAAAGTAGAGTTGTCTTCTCTCAAGAGAAGTTATTGTATTTTATTACAAATTGCAGGTTGAAGAGCTTGAGAAATGACGACTAACATGCCAACAGAAGCTCACACTACAGTATCCTGCAGACAAGTACAACATATACCAAATGTTTGCTCACCAACAACAGAGCCTGGAGTGGGTCGAGTCAGTAATAATCTTAGTCAGAAAAAAGAACAAGACACAAAAATTGAAATCATAAAGAGGTGACATTGTGCTGGTTCGATAGAAGAGGTCGGTGTTGGGTGCAGCATAATCTCCCATCGCTGATGCAGTCTGTGATCACGACAATTTTGGTTGCCGCAGGAAATGCCGGAGTCCATTGAAGAAGACTTTTTGAACACCTTTAGATGTTATTTTGATCTGTCCAGTCGAAGGGAGGTAATGTACCTGCATATTTCTGTGTTTCCATTCCCCCCTTGGACCTCATGGTCTCCAGCTACATGAAGGCAGTGTTGGCCTGCAACCACTGTCTCTATGTAAGTTGGTGCTGTGGTAACCGAATTATTAGCGATCTCTTGGTTGGTGGCTGGTAGTTGTTGAATTGAGTTGCGTAGTGTATAGATGCTTTGCTTAGCCACTGACAGCATCCAACGAGAATGTCTGCTGATTTTGTAATGTTTAGCAAAACAGAAATGACGTAATTTAAAATTTCTGCATGCCCATTACTTTCTTGCACTTCTGCATGTCTGTTTTACCCTGTGCTTCATATCAGGTTTTTATCTTTTCAAATTTCCTTAGTCTTAGAGGCCATGGTCTCCAGCTACATGAAGGCAGGGTTTGTCAACCACCCTCCATATAAGTTGGTGCTGTGGCAACTGAATTAGTAGCAGTCTCTTGGTTGGTGGCTGGTAGCGTGTTGGCACAATGTAAGTTTATTTGATGTTTTAGGAGTTGAGGTAGATTTATTATTATTTTGGTAGGAATTATCTTCAAGTGTTTGATTTGCCTCTGGTAGAATCCGACTATATTGTAAGTTGATGTTGGTAGTTTTGTGTGTTGTGGTGGGTGGTATGTGGGCCACCTTAGACTACCGATACTGAGTGAGATTTGTATGAGAATGTTTGATGAGTGAGTGAAGGTTGGTTTGCCAACAACTGCCTCCATGTAAGATGGTTCTGTAGTAACTAAACTAGTAGCAGTGAGAGGACATTGTACTATATTATATTAGAGAACTTGTACTACTTCTACATCTCCTTGAGTGGATCTACTTGGGTGGTACATCTACTTGGGTGGTACATCTACTTGGGTGGTACATCTACTTGGGTGGTACATCTACTTGGGTGGTACATCTACTTGGGTGGTACATCTACTTGGGTGGTACATCTACTTGGGTGGTACATCTACTTGGGTGGTACATCTACTTGGGTGGTACATCTACTTGGGTGGTACATCTACTTGGGTGGTACATCTACTTGGGTGGTACATCTACTTGGGTGGTACATCTACTTGGGTGGTACATCTACTTGGGTGGTACATCTACTTGGGTGGAACATCTACTTGGGTGGTACATCTACTTGGGTGGTACATCTACTTGGGTGGTACATCTACTTGGGTGGAACATCTACTTGGGTGGTACATCTACTTGGGTGGTACATTTATTGACTCCATTCCCTGACAAGTTCATAGAAATGCTGCCACTCATGCTAAGAGAAACAGCAGATGCAGCGAGTGGTTCAACACAGGATATTACATCAGCCATGAACACCTTCTAGTGACATCCAGTGCAGACTTATGTAACTCATTCTTTACATAGCCATTTCTTCAATCAAGTATTTTATATTTTAATGGCTGTACTTTGTTAATAATTAATAAATCTCACAACTAAACACACTTTCTGATTCCTGCTAACAATTCCACAAATGAAGCGGATGAGCAAATAACAACTGCTAACAATTAATTCAGATGTCTGTATTTTTATCTGGCATTTCAGTCATTATATAATACAATGCAGTGTTTGCCAAGAGTTAATACTCAGCACCTGAACCAATCAATATATGACAGCACCTTAAACTTGAAAAATAAAACTGACAGCAAGTTCTGAGCTTGTAGTTAGGCCTGGTTCATTGTATGATTAAAGATAAAACTCTCTGCTAATGGAGTACAAGAGTACTGAGACTATAGATGTTTTCCAAAAAAAAGCCTAGCATTCATTTGATATTCTACCTTGTTTCTACAATTTGAGAATATCAACAGTTTGCAAAAACATTACTAGGAGTTTTCTTCTTCAACAAAGAGGGTACAACTACACAAAAAAACAAATTCATTTCTATTGCCACTGAATGATGGAAAGAACATGGGTTTAGTCAAATGGAATTACTTGGCGCTTGGTCTTCAACAGAGCAAGTAGTGCTTTTTGAGAGCTCACTGTACTTAGCTTTCAGTGAGCTGTGATAGACTTTGTGTATTTGGGATTATTGCTTAAGGATATCAAGTATCTATTCCACAAGAAAAGCCAAGCTCAGGACTTGAAATAGGGGCAGTAAATTGGTTTGATAGACCGTGAACTTCCCATAAATTTGGTAAAATTCTGTTTCATGATGACTAGAAGTAAACACTCAGCTAGCTCTACACCTTCAAAAACAAGCGAATCAACTATTCACGAACAGCTAGATCTCATTTTACAAAGACTAGATAAACTTGAAGATATATTTAGTAAGTTAGAGCATGAACATCGAGAAATTTCCAAGGGGCTAAACTTTAGGTCAACAGAAGTGCAAGACTTGAAAGATGGATTGAAAAATGTAAAAGCTGTCAATCTTGAGGAAGAAATCGACTCAAACTAAATCACCAGGCTGACAGGAAAAATGTGATTATTGATGGCATTCCTTACAGGACTAATGAAGATCTCTTCAGCGCATTACGAAAGTTCCTAGAAAAGAATAATTGTGAGATCAACCCTAGCGCTGACATAAACAATCTGTACAGAATTAAACAATCTAATAAAATAGTAGTGCAATTCCTACAGATTTATAAGAGGGATACTTTTTACTCTTGTAGTAGAAATACAAAAGTTTTCGCTAATGATTTGGCTTTCAAATAAAATAAGAAAAAAATTATGTAAATAAAATGTTGACACCAAAGCAAGCTGCACTTTTTCACAAAGTTCACACTTGTAAAACAGCAAATGATTATAAGTTTGCTTGGACAAACCATCCATGCATCTTCTTACGAAAGACTGATAGCGCCGATAGTATTTACATACGTAACATAGATGGTTTATGTAAGTCAAAGTAGGACCCTTTTCTGTTTAAATAATTTATTGTATGTTGTATCTGCTTTTCATGCCTGTAGCGATATGCCAGGAATATTCAGTAAACAGTTTTTGGTGAGACTAAACGACTTTCCGCTCGCTATACTAAATGTTATTGTTTAAAGTATGCGTTCAATTTTTGAAAACTTTGAAAATTTTGTTGTCGTAGTATCCAAACCTTTTGATCTAATTTGTTTGACAGAAACTATTTTGTATAATGACGCGATTGAAAATTATTGTTTGAATGGTTATTATTTCGTAGGTGAGCAACGGTCAACCAGAGGAGGAGGTGTGTGGGTCTATGTACGCAGTGGTGCTGCAGAGGCATTCGAGCGTGGCTGCGTCACTATTGTTGGTATAGAGTCGTTGATGCTGAAGATGAGGAGTAGCATCTTTGGGGTGTTTGGACCGTGCCTCTGCCTTACAGTGATCTATCGGCAGCCCTCCACAGACAGCGGTGCCTTTCTCTGCAATCTTGGGCGACATAAGTAGTAATATATGAGCAGATCTCCCTACCAAGTGTTTTTTTGTGGATTGGACCTTGGAGTTGAGACAATGGGTTACGGCGTTGGATGAATTCGCCGAGTTTATATTGTATTTTACTTGAGGGGTACTTGAGTGGCATTTGAATGGCATTTGAGTGGCATTTGAGTTTTGATTAGTTTTTTACTTAATTTGAACTTATATGGCATATAGATTTTGAATGTATGGCATTCAAGTTTTGATAACTTTTTACATAACTCGAACTCATATGCTATCTTGAGAGAGAGGGGAGAGGAGAGAGGAGAGAGGAGAGATGGGAGATGAGAGAGGAGAGAGATTTTTTAGTTTTCTATACATTCATGTATATATGGTTAGTTATGTACATATTTATGGCTATATTTATATCTACATAGAGAGAGGAGGTATATCTACATTGAACAAATATATTAGTAAAGACTAAGAAATACAAAGCACCAGGTCTTGTAATGATAATCAATGCAAAGTCCTTTCCTTTACGTCGTATCTTAAAAAATCCTCAAATGAGGTGTGGTAACACGTCTGACATCATATCAAAGAACACTTTTATTTTTCGGTTTTCCCTTTCTACCCAAATATACAACGTTAAACGGAGGGGGGGGGTAATCATCACAGCTGAAGGTTTTAGCTATTTCAACTGGACAAAAAAGTATTTTGGGTTCGAGTTCATTTATATCTGAAGGATCATGGTAGCAAACTTGAGAATATCTACACTTCTCCTTACTTGATGGATGTATCACACCACTCACTCGTATAATGCTTGGAATAGGAAGATCTTCAAATGTTTTGCAAACCGGAACATTTGGTGAGTCAATCACTTGAGAACCTTTAGACTTTTCTATGAATCAATATATGATTATATACATTTATTGTATAATAAGTAGGGAAAATAGGAAGATCTTCAAATGTTTTGCAAAACCGGAACTTTTGGTGAGTTAATCACCTGAGAACCTTTAGACTTTTCTATGAATTATTATATGATTATATAGACTTATTGTATAATAAGTAGGGAAAATCTTTCCATATAATATAGTTAGAGTCGGTAAATAGTAAGTAATACAAAACAGTACAACTTGTAATGTCAATGAATACACAGGCTTTTTTTTATTCATTCATTATCCGCTTGAGACTACCTGTTGTCAGCATTTGATATTGAGTTTACATACCATCAACACCAAGTGGTTCATCAAAATCTTGCAATTCGTTTTCTAGGAATTCCTTAAGAACTTCATCCTCATTATTCGTTTTTGTTAGCACCTCATTGGAGCTTGTTTGTGTGCAATATTGCTCCCAATCACTAGCGTTGGTTGAAGAAATGAAGACAACATTGTGGTATGGAATAGGATTTCCATTCTTACTCTGTTTTTTTCCTTTGTAAATCATCACACCAGGTGCACATCTTTTAGCTTCCTCGTTATATCTGATTGGTAGTAAAAGCGTTCTCGTCTCTCTTTTTCCATTCTTTTCAGTGACATAGCGAATGCAATTTACAATGGATTCTTCTCCATTGAATCGGAAAGGAATGAATCTTTCTACAACTTCGATGTAAGCAAAAATGGAACAATCTTTGAAATTACTGAGATAATCGATGTCGTAAGCGAGTTTGAGTTCTTCTTCACTCATTTTTCTCAGTTTTTCAGCTTCAGCAGTAGCTTCCATTGTGGTTAATCGTTTTGTACTGATACGTTTGACATTGTAGTAAGTAGTCTCCGGTTTTTTTGAGTTTTCCATCTCACCCAAGTACAAAATGTTGAAAGGTAATGGGTAGTTATCAACATTGAAGCTTTCAACTACTCTACTTGGACAAACGACTTTCTGAAAATTCGCTCCAGTTGAATTATCAAGATAAGTGAGAATGTAGTAGTTTCCGTATGCACCAGTACTCTGCTCAATAGAAACGATTTGCAAAACTGATGGAACAGGAAGTGATGCTAGTGTAAGAAACCCTCCAATCTTTTTCAAATCACATGCCTTCCATTTTTGGAGAGATTTGGCCATCTGGAGAGCTCTGTCAGCATCAGTGAGCAATTCTTTTTGTTCCATATTGTTTGATGTTGTGGGTAAAACCAGTTTTGGAAGAGCTCGTTTCTTTATCGCTGCTTCTTTTGTGACAGAGTTAGAGTTTTTTCTTTTGGGTGTTTTGAACGTTTTTTGTTTGTTTTCGATTGGCTTTAAATTCGTGTAAGAAGCAGAAAAATCCTCCATAGTGTTCTAAAAAAGAAAGAAATAACATATAATTCAGCTTTTCATGTGGAACTAAAAGATTATTTATTTCATATTTTACATTATAGCTAAACTAATTTTGATCTTTGTTAGGTAGGGAATAATAAGTTTTAAATTTTACCTTTTATAAAGAGAAAGTTTCTAGTAGTTGCAATGGAAAGTGTAGTAGATGTTGCTCCTCTGATCACTGTTGTAGAACTGGATGCTTTCTGTGTGAAAACAGTGGCTCTTAAATAGCTAAAGTTGCACTGGTTGAACTCTATGAATACCAACCTTCTTTATAATATAACTATGATTCAGAATTTTGTCCACGCGAAAACCAATGCTTTCGCGGGAATAAATAATTTATTTTCACGCGAATAGAAACTGTTGCTTTCGCGGGAATACAAATTTTATTTTCACGCGGATACAAACCAATGCTTTCGCGGGAATAAAAACTTTATTTTCACGCGAATGGAAACAGTTGTTTTCGCGGGAATAAATATTTTATTTTCACGCGAATGGAAACTGTTGCTTTCGCGGGAGTACAAATTTTATTTTCACGCGGATACAAACCAATGCTTTCGCGGGAATAAATAATTTATTTTCACGCGAATAGAAACTGTTGCTTTCGCGGGAATACAAATTTTATTTTCACGCGGATACAAACCAATGCTTTCGCGGGAATAAAAACTTTATTTTCACGCGAATGGAAACAGTTGTTTTCGCGGGAATAAATATTTTATTTTCACGCGAATGGAAATGGTTGTTTTCGCGGGAATAAATAATTTATTTTCACGCGAATAGAAACTGTTGCTTTCGCGGGAATACAAATTTTATTTTCACGCGGATACAAACCAATGCTTTCGCGGGAATAAATAATTTATTTTCACACGAATACAAACTGTTGCTTTCGCGGGAATAAAGACTTTATTTTCACGCGAATAGAAACTGTTGCTTTCGCGGGAATACAAATTTTATTTTCACGCGGATACAAACCAATGCTTTCGCGGGAATAAAAACTTTATTTTCACGCGAATGGAAACAGTTGTTTTCGCGGGAATAAATATTTTATTTTCACGCGAATGGAAATGGTTGTTTTCGCGGGAATAAATAATTTATTTTCACGCGAATACAAACTGTTGCTTTCGCGGGAATACAAATTTTATTTTCACGCGGATACAAACCAATGCTTTCGCGGGAATAAATAATTTATTTTCACACGAATACAAACTGTTGCTTTCGCGGGAATAAAGACTTTATTTTCACGCGAATAGAAACTGTTGCTTTCGCGGGAATACAAATTTTATTTTCACGCGGATACAATCCAATGTTTTCGCGGGAATAAAGACTTTATTTTCACGCGAATGGAAATCGTTGTTTTCGCGGGAATAAATAATTTATTTTCACGCGAAAACAAGTTTGTATCCGCGTGAATGTATCCGCGTGAAAATAAAATTTGCATTCCCGCGAAAGCAACAGTTTGTATTCGCGTGAAAATAAAGTCTTTATTCCCGCGAAAACAACTGTTTCCATTCGCGTGAAAATAAAGTTTTTATTCCCGCGAAAGCATTGGTTTGTATCCGCGTGAAAATAAAATTTGTATTCCCGCGAAAGCAACAGTTTCTATTCGCGTGAAAATAAATTATTTATTCCCGCGAAAGCATTGGTTTGTATCCGCGTGAAAATAAAATTGGTACTCCCGCGAAAGCAACAGTTTCCATTCGCGTGAAAATAAAGTATTTATTCCCGCGAAAACAACTGTTTCCATTCGCGTGAAAATAAAGTTTTTATTCCCGCGAAAGCATTGGTTTGTATCCGCGTGAAAATAAAATTTATATTCCCGCGAAAGCAACAGTTTCTATTCGCGTGAAAATAAATTATTTATTCCCGCGAAAGCATTGGTTTTCGCGTGGACAAAATTCTGAATCATAGTTATATTATAAAGAAGGTTGGTATTCATAGAGTTCAACCAGTGCAACTTTACCTATTTAAGAGCCACTGTTTTCACACAGAAAGCATCCAGTTCTACAACAGTGATCGGAGGAGCAACATCTACTACTACATCCAACGACTATTAAAAGTTTTTCTGTGTGAATTTGAAAATTTTCATTGAAGCTAAGACTTAATTATCCGCCTTAATTATCTCACTTAAGTTTTTGTCTACTTAAAAAGTAATGCTTTCACATAATAAATCACTCGTTCTAACAACAGTAACTGAAGCCTCAACATCTACTATATAATATACCAACCGACTACTAGGAGTTTTATTCACAAGGTAAAATATATTAGCTGAGACATTTAACTTACCTTTTTATGTGCTATTGTCACTTCTATTAAAAAGTAATGATTTTATTGTTATTATAGTGCTATGGAAACAGAAGAGGATGATACTGATGTAGACATACATAAGGAATGGGAATGGCTCATGAAAAATCAAAATGATATCGGTTTTTCAAACGCTGATAATGAATACATGAATGATGAAAGCAATACTGAATATGAAAATGAAATGGAGATGGAACTTGAAAATGCTTTTCAAGACAAACCTTCGACTTTTCAAGTTTCAGCAACTACTGAAAATACAATAGCCTTTGATAAGCAGTAAGTTTTTAAAATCATAAATTAATAACATTAGTAGAGTAATTTTTTTGCTTTTTTCTTATAGCCATCTCATGAATCAGCAAAAATAATGCGTTATCTTTTTATTGTAGACAGGACTCAGAATATCAGAGAATTAATGTAAAAGAGGGAGTTAGGAATTCATGTCATAGTACACAGTAAGTTTTTAAAAACTTAACTAATAATAATGTTTGAGTCTTTTTTCCTAATTCCATTTTAAAAATTAATTGATAATAGTGTTTAAGTCATTTTTTTCTTCTGTTACATTTTATGTAAAATGTATGTGAATGTTTTATAGAACAACTATTATGTGTTAACATTTCTATTGTAGACAAAGTTTAAATTATCAGGAGGAGAATGTAGAAGAAAAAAACCCTGAAATTTCCCCCAATTGGAAATGGTTAGAAGAAAATCTCATTTGTTTTCGTTTACCCGATGAAACAATCAATCAAATAGGCTTTGGTGCTGAGCCTTCACCACCAAAGACTAGCATAATAGCTCAAGATATAGAGCCAGTTGTGGAGGAGATAGTTGAAGAAAATGAGAATGATCCAATGATAGAAAATGAAGAAGAAGAAGAAGAAGAAGATGAAGAAGCCCAAGAGGAAGAACAAGAAGAAGAAATGGAAGATTTAAATATTGAAAGACCTACCCGAGCATCAACCCTAGGTATTGTTGATGATAGCACAGCTCCAACTTTTCAAGATGAAGAATGGGATGATTTGATAGCTAGATATTGGGGAGCTATGAAAACGAAACATAGAGCTGGAAAAGTCATAGAGCTTTTAAATGTAAGACTTTGGGATGGGATTCCAAGAGACCAAGCTGATACCTACCAAAATGACTATCATGATTCAAGAGTGTTAGAATTGCTAAAAAAAGTTTGGAGACAATTGAGCTCGAGAGCAAAAGTCAACTGTAGCGTAGGTTGTATACTAGAAAATAAAAATGATGGTGAACTCCGATACTTTCACTCATCATCAAACAATGCTACTGTATATCCAAAAGCTAAACTGATTGAAACTGAAGGAGATCTTGATGACTTCTTTGTTGATGTTATGGAGACTGATCATCGTACAAATAGCTTGAGACGGAGACCAAATACGACTTGGAGATTGATGTTGATCACAAACATTTCGTTTTATTTCTACAAACTACTCGGAATGGGAAAAGTTGGATCACCACCAGAGCATTTACCCTCTCACCTCCTTAACAACAGACACATACGAACCATGTTAAAAAACACAAAAGGAAAACGAATTACCGACAATCTTTGTTTTTTTAGATGTCTAGCATTACACAAAGAACTACAAAAAAACGGTGGAATTGCAAAAGATCCGATAATTAAGGAGGTGAAGGAGTACCAACAACAATATCATAGTTTCATCTATGGTGATAGTGGTAAAAGGTGTGATGGGAAAGGAGTGACAGAAGCTGATTTATTGCTTTTGGAGCGAGCATTTCAACTGAAGATAACAGTGTTTTCTTTAAATGATGATATGACTTCAACAGTTATTTGGAATTCAAACTCCAGTTATAAGGAGAATCTATATTTGGATCTTTATATCAATCACTTCAGTCTTATTACAAACTTGGAAGGATATGTCAAAGCCTACAGATGTCCAACCTGTTCTACTTGTTATGATAGATTGGGGAATCTGAAAAGACACAGATGTTCAATCTCAGAGGCAACAACTATGCAGTTTTCTGGAGGGCAATACAGTCCTACTGCTACAATATTCGACAAACTGAAGGTTCAATTCGGGATAGATATCGGGTCAGATGATTCCTTGAGATACTATCCGTTTTTTGCAACATTTGACATAGAGTGTTTGTTACCTAATTGCGAAAAAGATCGAGATACAGACACAACCATTTACACGAATGAGCATAAACTTTTAAGTATTTCAATTTGTTCAAACGTACCGGGCTTCAACAACCCACGTTGTATTGTCAATAATGGGGATGATGATGAATGCGTTGGAAAGTTCATTGAATACTTGGATGATATTAGTGAAGAATCATATAGCCGATTGGAAAAACAGTTTTCGCGAATCATAAAACAGATAGAAGGTGAATTAGAACGACTGGAAGAAGCTGAAGAAAAGTTTCGTAGTGAATTTGAAAAAAATCGTTTCAGACGTAGAACAGGAGCTGAAAAAGTTCTGGATGATTTGTACAGCTATATGAAAAAACTCCCTATTCTAGGTTTCAATTCACAGACTTATGATGTCAATGTGATGAAAGGAAAACTGCTTCAAAAATTGAAAGATGTCTCCGACACAGATTTTGATTTTGTTATAAAAAAAGGAACCAAGATGCCCGTTATCGGAATAGGATCTTTTTTGTTTTTAGATTGCACAAACTTCATTGCTCCTGGATATAGCTATGAAATGTATCTCAAAGCATACAAATGTGAAGCCGGAAAAGGATTTTTTCCTTATGAATGGATGAAAGACTTGGAACAACTTAATCAAGAACATCTACCTCCAAGAGAAGCTTTTTACAGTTCTTTAAAACAAAAGAATATCAGTGAAGAAGAGTACATAATTTGTCAAGAAGCATGGAAAAATAACGACATGAAGACAATGAGGGATTTTTTAAAATGGTACAACAACTTGGATGTAAAACCATTTGTTCAAGCGTTGGAAAGACAAAGATCAATCTACAGAGAGCATGGGATTGATATGTTAAAAGATGGTATATCTTTACCAGGATTAGCGATTCGATGGATGTTTAACAAAGCACCTCAACCACCCCCTCCATACCTCTCTACATACTTGAATTTTGATGAACTTGGTAACTCGTTTCGTCAGACTCTCCCAATTTGTCTGCTTGACAACTGCAATGCAGAACTTTATCCTCTAATAAAGAAAAATATAGTTGGTGGACCAAGTCTAGTGATGCATAGATATCACGAAAAAGGTATAACTAAAATTAGAGAACATTGGTTGGGAAAAGAAGCAAAGATTTGTGATAGAATCTATGGAGTTGATGCAAATGCGCTCTATTTATGGTGTATGATGCAATCAATGCCTACTGGCTATCCTCGAAGAAGAAAAATCGAAAACTCCTTTGTCGCTGAACCAGTAAAATTTAGCAAGATAGCTCATAGCTGGTTACAGTTCCAAATGTTCTCAAAAAAAATCAATATCAGACATCAGCTCAATGGAGGAGAAGTTACTCTCGGACAGCGAGGATTACCAGTTGATGGTTTCTGTGTTGAAAATCGTCATGTCTTTCAATTCCACGGATGTTTTTGG
Source organism: Cryptosula pallasiana (assembly GCA_945261195.1). Classification (NCBI taxonomy): domain Eukaryota; kingdom Metazoa; phylum Bryozoa; class Gymnolaemata; order Cheilostomatida; family Cryptosulidae; genus Cryptosula; species Cryptosula pallasiana. The sequence goes on from CALYOO010000208.1 coordinate 28,578, forward strand.
CATGGACACGACTGCTCTTATAACAACGCTAAAGAACAAGAGCTTCAAGCTACTGGAAGAAAATCAAAAGCAAATCTGTTTAAAACTACGATGGAAAATGAAGAATATCTTCGAGCATTAGGTTACACTGTAATCTCGATTTGGGAGTGTGACTGGATGAATCGTGTAAAAACTCATACAAATTTACAAAAATTTGTCAACACGTTTTACAATTCTTTCTACCCTAAAATACTTGAAAAAAAGCTGAATCAAGAAGAAGTGTTGGAGAGAGTTCAATCAGAAGAATTCTTCGGATTTGTTGAATGTGACATCGAAGTTCCTGAGGAAGAGGAAGAAAAGTTCTCCGAAATGCCTCCGATTTTTAAAAATACGATGTTAACCAGAGAACACTTGAGCGATGAAATGAAAGTCTTTGCTGAAGCCGAAGGGTTTTTAAAGACTCCTCAACGCTCATTAGTTGGAAGTATGTACGGAGATAAGATATTGCTAATGAGTCCTTTGTTGAAATGGTACTTGAAACAAGGATTGAAAGTCACCAAAGTTTATCAGCTAATAGAATATATTCCTAGAAAAGCTTTTGAAGCTTTTGGAACATCGGTTTCAGACGCTAGGAGAATGGGAGATGCAGACCCTAGTCAAGAATTACTCGCTACTACTAGCAAGTTGGTAGGAAATGCTGCTTATGGAAAAACAATCACTGATAAAGAAAAACATACCACCATCAAGTTCATCGAAGGCGCCAGAAAAGCTTCATTTCGTATCAGAGGAAACAAATTTATCGCCATGGAAGAGATAGCAGATGATTTTTATGAAATCGTAACCTGTAAAAAGCTAGTAAGTTTTAAAACAATTATTTTGCAATTCAAAATTTATATTCCACAAGTTTACTTTGCTAATCAGTATCACCATCATTTCAGCTAACTATGAATGTTCCAGTACACTTGGGTTTCTCCGTGCTACAGTATGCTAAACTGAGAATGCTACAGTTTTACTACGACTTTATGGATAAGTAAGTGAAACCTAATTCCCTACCATTATTATGTGTAAGTAAGTAAAACTTCCAAATAATTGAAATCGAAACAAACTTTTTATTTATAGATATATTGACAGAAGTGATTTCCAATATGTTGAAATGGATACAGATAGCGCATACATGGCGTTGAGCGGAACATTAGAAACACTGGTAAAACCAAGTATGAAAAAAGAGTTTTACAATGGATATGGTGATTGGTTTCCACGCCCATACTGTGACAAACATAGGGATGAGTTTTTAAGAATCAAAACAATGGGTTTAGAATGGAGCATGCAAGACTGTTGTGAAAAAGTACTAAAACACGGAAAAAGAACACCTGGGCTGTTTAAAGAGGAATTTACCGGAGATGGAATTGTTGCACTTAACTCTAAATCCTATTACTGCTGGGGAGAAAAAGGAAACAAGTTTAGCTCAAAAGGTTTGAACAAACGAATTAATCAATTGAACAAAGACAGTTATCTAAATGTATTGAACACAAAAAAGTCGTTTATGGGTAAAAATCGAGGATTTGTAGTAAAGGATCAAAAAATGTTGACATACAACCAAATAAAACGAGGACTCACATATTTTTATGCTAAAAGACGAGTGTGTTCTGATGGAGTATCTACCGAGCCTACTTTGGCTTAAATAAAAACCTTCATAATAGACTTCTTTTACCACAGTTACTATAACTATATATGTATATAAAATACAAAAAATCTTTCATCATCCTTATAAATATCGATAAAGAATAGATGAATATTTAACTTTATCATCTGATATATTTTATAGCATTCAATGTATATATGAGTTCGAATTATGTATCTAGCTATATTATATGAGGAGATTTTACCCCTACTTATTATGTAATAAATGTATATAGCCATACATTGATTCGCTTTTAATCAATGAATTTATTCAAGGTAGATGTATCTCCTCTCTCCTCTGTCTCAAGATGCTATATGAGTTCGAGTTATGTAAAAAAATTATCAAAACTTAAATGCCATACATTCAAAATCTAGTTGCCATATGAGTTCAAATCAAGTAAAAAAATAATCAAAACTCAAATGCCACTTAAATGCCATTCAAATGCCACTCAAGTACCCCTCAAGTAAAATACAATATAAACTCGGCGAATTCATCCAACGCCGTAACCCATCGCATCACCCCAGATTATGACCCCACAAAAAAACACTTGGTAGGGAGATCTGCTCATATATTACTACTGACATACTCTTAACAATGTAAGTCTCTGTCATGTTATCCTGGGTGACATAAATATTGATACACTGAAATCTGACTCGGTAAGCATTGACTACCTTAACACTCTTGCTTGTGCTAACTTTGACAACATCATAACTACACCTACCAGAATAGATCCTTGTCTTGACCATATTAACATAAATTTTAATAACCAAATTGTGAAGTCAGGAACAATCGTTACCAGAATAGCTGATCACATACACAATTTTGTTAGCTTTGAATGTGATCAAAATTATTTTATGCCATCCAGAAAATCCAAAGCTCCCAACCATAATAACTTTAGCGCAGAAAAGTTTATAAACGATTTGAAAAATGTAAATTGGACAAGACCCATTTATTCCGAGTCGGATGGTAACAATATGTATGATAACTTTGCTAAATGTTTTATGAGCATATGTAACAAACCCGCGCCTCAAGAAACCTCCAAAACTAACTCATATAAAAAACATCAAAAAACCCTTGGATCAAACCATTTTGAAATTAATAAACAGAAAAGATAATATCTATACACAAACTATGAATTCACCATTTAACATCAAGTTGAAACTTAAACTTAAGAAGATAAGAAACTATGTTAGTAAAGTAATTTGAGATGCAAAATCACATTATTTTAAAAACAAATTTCAGACTTCGGACCCTGGAAAATACTGGAAAATTATAAATGTACAATTGGGAAAACAGTATGCAAACACCTCTGCAATTCCCAAGACGCTTTGCCATAACACTATACAGGATAACAGTGACCAAAAAAGAGCTGACTGTTTCAATGATTATTTTACATCGATTGTAGCCATCTTAGCTAGTAAACTTAAAAGTCAACCAGGAACTGAAAGCCAACGTCTTAAACAGACAAACCAAGGCTTAGTTTCAGCTTTGCCGATATTGATAATATAGTCGTTGAGGTGCTTTTGAGTAACATTAATCTACAGAAAGCTTCTGGATTTGACTACATGCCAACTAAATTACTGAAAACCAGTGCAAATATCTTAGCTGTACCGTTAGCTCATATTGTAAACAAATGTTTGATTTGTGGTAAATTTCCTGATTCTTTAAAGATAGCAAAAGTAAAATCATTACATAAAAAGGGCTCAACAACAGACTGTTCAAATTATAGACCGATATCTATTCTACCAACTTTGAGAAAATTTTGAACAAAATTATAGGCAATCAATTAGTAGATTTCCAGGAGAAAACTAGCATACTTAATCACCAACAATATGGGTTCAGAAAAATCAAAAGTACATCTCTTGCTCTCATAAAGTTTACAGATAAAATACGGGAGGCAATGAGTAATGGCACTTCTGTCTTTGGGCGTATTTCTAGATTTTAGTAAAGCTTTTGGTACAATCGATCATGTTATTCTACTAAACAAGCTCAAGTTTCTAAACTTTCGAACATCTGCATCGATTTCAACTCGAAGTGTCTTTCACACCATAGACAACTGACTATGGTAAACGAGACAGTTTCTAGATTCTGTGACATTACTTGCGGTGTACCACAGGGTTCCATCCTGGGTCCAACTTTGTTTTTAATTTACATAAACGATCTACCTAATGTTACATAATGTTTTGACCCTATTCTGTATGCTGATGATATTAATCTATTTTTTGAGAGTAAAGACTTAAACGAACGTGTGGACAAAATAAATGAAATATTAAAACTTGTGAAAAACTGGTTCGACTCAAACAAACTTACTTAAAATATAGATAAAACTAATTACATTGTGTTAAAAACTCACCAAAACACACACTCATTAAAAAGTAACTTAATTAAAATACACGATTTTTAGTTGGAAGAGGAATCCTCAATAAAACTTTTGGGTGTTGAACTTGACAACATTCCATTTTGGAACTTACAAATTAAAAAACTTTGCAAAAAAACTAAGACCTAACATAGGAATACTATTTAAATGCTTGAGCTTTTTACTAAGAAAAATATTGCTTTTAATTTATAAGTGATTCATTAATTCAAAAATTAGCTATTGCGTTGAATCCTGGGGAAATGCTGGAACCATTTATCTTAACCAAATCGACCTTCTGTAAAAAAAATTAATAGAAAAATCTGTTACTAACTCACACAGTACCTCTGTTCCAAAACTCACTAATTTTACCTGTTCATTCAATATACAAATACAAACTACTAATACTTGCTTACAAAATTTTCTACTCTACCCAATCTCACTTGCATCACAATTACTTGACTCATGCTTCCCAACTTAACCTACTTCTACCTAAATCAACCACTTCTGCAGGACATCACAGAGTGAGTTACCGGTGTGCTTCTATGTGGAATGGGCTGCCGAGTTCGATTCGATCTATTAGGGGGAGAATCTCTTCAGGCAAGCTCTGAGGCATTATCTACTCAACATGATGTAAAGACGACTGCTGACTGCCAACACACCGGACCTGGCTCCTCGGCTAGCTGCAATGGTATTGCGCCTTGGACCCCTACATTTCCTCTGCTGCTAACCTTGTCCATTATATATTTTGTGTTGAAATAAATAAAACAAATAAACAAATAAATAGTAATTAATAAACATAACAGTATTACAAGAAAGACAACTCCTCTCAGTTGTGATAAAAGCTTCAATGATATCAGACAAACCTATTTGATGGGAGTAAAAAATATTTTGGAAAACTACCAAATAAACAAAGTTCTGCACATCAAGATTCTTCTTAAACAAAAACCAAAACCGTTTTATACAGGATTAAATGAAGTCTCACAAGCCGGAAAGAGTTGAACATCGCGACAAGTATTTACTAAAAACTATCCCGTGTTCGGGAGATGTTAGTGTGAGAGATCCGGGACTACGACACATGACCAACACGTGACAGGGCTTTAGCAACGCTTGCGGATGATCTACCATTCTTTGTGCTGACGTGAAGCCGAGAGGACGCTATCACAAAGAGCGTAATACTGTGGTAGATTTCAGTGCACTCTAGTGGTAAACGGGTAGTTTACACTAGGAACCTTATGAAGCAATGCGCTAGGCTTCTGCTCACAGCATTTGGTTAATGGCTGTTGGGTAGGAAGTCATACTGTGCCGGTAGCATGGTAAGCAGGGCCGGTATTGACCCCTGCAGGGTCGGTAGTGACCTCTACCGACCCGGTACAGCTGTACTGGGCCGGCACAAGATGGCCGCCTTAGACGAGGATCTGTAAAGATGTCTAGGAACTGAGTCAAGGTCGTAAACAGGAAGTGTCTACCCCTAAAGTACCAACTTAGTGGACCTGATTCTATATACAGCCTGTGGACCCTGTAGGAGATGTCATTGGACAGTTGGGAGAAAAGACTCCGCCTTTAGCCACTTGGCACCTCCTTGTATTATCTTGCATTGCATTGTGATTGGTTAAGTATTTATATAATTGATGTCATTGGTTGCATTACTTCCTGTGCATTGTATCTTATATGTTTTGTGTTCCTTAGCTCTCCTATAAAAGGAGAGCTCCTACTGATAATCAGTGCATTCATTACAATGAGCCATAGCATGTATTCTTATATTGCTAACCACCTAGAGGAATAATTACCCTCAGGACTGCTTTGTAATAAAGCCACTATAGCAAACACTACTCGGTACTGTTTGTTTGAGCCATGGGCTCTTGCCTTACCGGGTAATTCGGTTGCCCTATACAGTTGTCACTGTCGGTCAGTACAGTGTCCCCTCTGGAGAGAGGTAGAATACTCGAGACTAGTGGATGTCCGTGGTAACAGACCGGAATCCATTACATTGGTGGCAGCGGTGGGATAAACGGTACCTTCCCACGCTGTGCTCTTTCACGCTACCCTCTGGCCCTGCGAATGCACTGCAGGCCAGCTACCACTGAGGAAGGAGAAGTGATCTACCGGGTGTAGATCTGGAGAGAGGAGGAGAAATTGATCTACCGAAGTAGTAGATCGGAAGAGCAATTGACGCAAGATACTACCGGATTTCTCTGCAGGTTCGTTTGAGTGCGCTCCGAACTGCAGCAGCTATACCGGCACAGTATCCACTACTAAAGGCTGTCTGCATCAACCGTAGAGCTTGCTCCGTTTGCAGCAGTCCAGTACAGACGCTACCGTATCTTCTACAGGCTCGTAGAGTTCGCTCCGACCTGAACATAGAGATACCGGCACTGTGCGAAAAGAAGAAAGAGTCGTGTATCAGCTATACAGACTCAGCTACCAGAGGTTACTCAGCTTGGAGTGCTACTCAGCTGGTAACAGTGACCCCGGCACTGTATCCATTTACAGTGTCACTACACTACTGTCTGTAGGCCCGTAGAGCTTCGCTCCGCCCTGCAGCAGTACAAGAAGTTTCGTAACGGTTGTCACAAGCGACGGAGTGCCAGATACTGCCACAGTATCCATTGGACCAACCCCTAGATCTGCTAGAGCCACTGGAAACACAGCTACCGACCCGGATCTAACCCATACCGGCCCGGGATCCAGTTGTACTGACCATTTCTTAGATTTGAGTTGAGATCACTCCTCTATCTGCAAAGAATGGCCAACCAGAGAGCACGCAGCGCTGGTCGAGCACCCGCTGGCAACCCAGAAGCTACAGCCATTGATAGATTGACCGAAGCATTGACGGCTATGATGAGGCCCAACCAAGACAATGCACCAGCTAGACTAAAGGCTCCGAAGTTCGACGGCGAAGGAGACGTCGAGTACTTCATCAGCCGATTCATTGAGGTAGCCGAAATGAATGAGTGGCCAGAGAACACGGCCATGTTATACCTAAGGGATGCATTACGAGGTAAAGCATTGGACTGTGGAAAGCCTCCACAACTGCAGGGTATCTTTGCTGCACTACGAGCACGTTTTGGGCTAACACCCAGGGAAGCTATGTCCCGGCTGACCAGCCTACGCCGCCAACACAAGACGTCGCTCCAAGAGCATGCAAGTGAAGTAGAGCGCCTAGTGCGCGTTGCTTATGCAGATCTACCTCACCGACCCATGCAGAGGATGATGCTGGATATCTTCAGCACCACGGTTGGAAATGCTTACCTGCAAAGGCACTTGTTGGCCATGCAGCCCATTGACATTGCTGAAGCAGTCAGGGCCGGCAACGAGTATATGCAGATAAAGACACCGTTTGAGGAGCGCCAGGCTCATGTACGGATGTTGGAAGAGGATGCCGACGAGGAGGAAGAGGAATGGATGAGGACGGTTGCCAAGGGCCCGTCTCAACGTGTCTCCACCACTACTGCCGTACAGCAGACACACCACACCCCTACACCTGCCATACCGGATCCTATGACAACAGTCATGGACAGCCTAAAGCTACTAACAGAAGAACTACGGTCGCTGAGAGCAGCAAGACAGGCGGCTCCCGCTCCACAGTTGGAGGCAGAGCCTGCAACACGCTGCTGGGGCTGCGGACAACCAGGTCACATGATGAGTACCTGCCCCCGAACTCAGCGCGCAGCTCACTTCACAAACAACCCCAGACAGACGGGAAACGGCCGGCGCCCGCAGTAGCGCCACCGGCAGCTGACTGCAGCTGGGCAAGCCGGACCACACCCACAACCCCTTATAGTCCTGGAACTCTGCAGAAGAGTGGACAACCTCCCAAGATACAACCGACAGCAACCAACCACAGCTGGACAAGCCAAGCAACTCCTGATGCCCCGTACAGTCCTGGAACTCTGAAGAAGAGTGGACAACCCCCCAAGAGAGCATCAATACCCGCTGACTGCAGCTGGACAACTCCTGACACCCCATACAGTCCTGGAACTCTGAAGAAGAGTGGACAACCCCCCAAGAGAGCACAGACGCCCGCTGAGGACAGCCGGACAGCTCGACAAGCCCCCATTAGTCCTGTAACTCTGCAGAAGAGTGGACAACCCCCCAGGAGAACACAGACTGACAGTAGCCGGATTGCTCGTCAACCCCCTTACAGTCCTGGAACTCTGAAGAAGAGTGGACAACCCCCCAGGAGAACACAAATGGCAGCGCCACCGCTGGAGCGACCTTACCAGGCCAGCTACTTCCTGGCTGGAAGGTTAGCCGGTAGACCAGCCTCCCTGTTGATTGACACAGGCTGCACAACCAACTTGCTGTCGAGACATCTGTACCAGCAATTGCCACAGTCAGTGAAAGACACGCTGCAACGCAGCGAGGCACATGGACTCATGGCTGACGGGTCGAGGATTCCCTTTTACGGTACCCTGCAAGTAAGCTTGCAGCTTCGTAAACTGAGAACGAGCGTGAACTTCGTCATTAGTGACATCAATGAAGATGCCATAATTGGCATGCCGTTTCTCACCTTACACGAGTGTGCCCTAAGGTTTCCAGACTCCCATGTCATCATTGACGGACATGTGTTGCCTTGCACAGACAAGCACGGGCGGCCACTTAATGATAGTGTCTGTCTAACACAGGCAGAGCTGACGGAGAACACCCCTTACACCCCTGAAGAAGAGGACGTCCCCACACAACCAACCACTGTAGCGAAAACTACAGGTGGAATGTACCAGGCTGTGAAGAGCCCCCCGCCACAGGTAGATGGCAGAAGATTTGAGCCGGATCGGACAACAACTGTAGAAGCTATAGGCCAAACAGTGTTTTCCCCCCCGTTGGCTACGCCCCTGCGCTGGGGAGAAGGGAGCCCTGCTGCTGGAGAGAGGCAGCTGCCCTTTGACTATCAACCCTCTGTTAAAAGATGCAGAGATGAAGCAAGCAAGCACCACACAGAAGCAGGCTATGAGAGCGCTCAACTGTGCATAGATGGGAATTCCCACCACCCGCCTAGAGGAAAGGCAAGGAAAGCAGTAAACAGACCCAAAAAGGCTGCAAGGGAGGTGCGGACCACATCACGCTTGGTTTCAAAAGAATCCCCAGGAGCTCCCCGACAACCTCCAGTGAACAGAATCACTGTAGCAGACCGTCGGAAGAAGTTGGAGAAGCGGCCAAAAACCCCCAGTACCCGAACACTTCCTGTGGAGCCAGACAGAGTGAGTCAGAGTTGTGAACAACACTGCAGCTCCAAGAAGCCACTCATACCCGCGAAAGTCGTCGACAGAGTAACACTTGCTCACAAGATGTCCAACCACTGTCTAGAACTAAGTGACGCAGAGGATCTGCTACTGGACTTAGACGACTACCCACCTACCCAGAAAGAGCTGGAGACCATGCCCACGGCAGAGCTGTTCACCAAGCCTGACCACGGAAAAGCTGAGGAGAAGGAGATCCAGCTGGCCAAGAAAGAAACAGAAGGTGAGCAATTAAACGCAGCGTTTTCGAAATGGTTGTTTGAAAACTGCACGCCACGAGATCCGTTAGCACTACGGAGTGGCAGCCCACCTGGCTATGCTAAACCTGTACCTCTAGACTTACCATGCGCTGGTGACAGTAGAGAATGCGCTCTCCCACGAGTTGGGACTGCTGACACCCTCAGAAGGGCAGTAGATAAAAAAGAGCGGGAGATCAAGTGCCCACCACTTGATGCTGCCTGCCTGCCGGCCCGGGATGACTCCCTACCGGCCCGGAGCACCTCTATGCCGGCCCGGGGCAACCCTGTACCGGCCCGGGGTCCTCCAGAGATTCAGTCAGGAGGGACTGAGAGGTTACAAGGCAGTAATTACCCTTGTAGAGCCTACCGAAGGAAGAAGCCTGTGGTGGCAGCTAAGGGTGAGCGTCCCACGACGTCCTCACCACCAACCTTAGTGCCACACAGCACAGTGCACCACACCCCGGCACGGGATGTTGCTTGCACCCCCACGGTACAGTGGGAAGAGGAGAAACGGCGCTGGCTTTCCTTAAATAAGGAACGGCGTTCTCCTAGGAGCAAGATACGGAAGGTTCTGTCGGCGCTAGAACTTCCAGGGCCACTGCTCTCGCCCATACATGACACTATGGTAGAGCAAGCTCCGCTGCAATATAGGCAGCCCATTAACACATTGCATAAAATCTATCATGCACCTTGTGTTGTAGATTCACGCTCCCAAGTGGACGTGACACCGAGGCTCACCATCCGGTTGGTGCAAGCGCCTAGCCCTACTGCAGAGGCGAAGGCAGAGGAGACCGAGGAGAAGGTGCCGGCCCCAGTCACCCCTACGTTGGACGATGAGCCAACCACCTCATGGAAGGAGGATGGGAGACGAAACCCTACAAGATGGCGCATGCTGCGCTGGGTCGCCTCGGAGACGGAGGAACGGGTGGAGCACCTGTTACAGGAGGCCGTGGACCATACATGCACCAAGTGCAACTACCAGGCCAGGAACATGCGGCAGCTCAGGGTGCACACCCTGCAGCACTATCTACGACATTACTGTCGGTGCCACTATGCGAGCGAGAGCCGCGACGCGGTATACTCGCATCAGAGCAAGTTCGATGCACCAGGGAATGAGATGCACTACCAGAAGACGGGAATCATATACACTGTAGATCGGCCGAGCTACTCCCGTTTCTGTGAGTTTGTTAGATGGAGCAACGCATCTAAATTCAGGCGATGCCAGCCCACACATCAAGGGGAACCAACTCCCAAGGTGCCTGTGAAGAAGCGACTGGGCTCTCCAGTACAAAGGGAAGCTCCTAAGAGGAAGGACGACAAGAGAGGCAAGCTCACCCTCACCGGGTATAGAATACCCAAACGGACGGCTAGTCCGCCTAGCGCAACTTGCCTACCAGAGCCAGAAGTTGCCAGTACGGAGCCAGGAAAGTTGGACGTACCCAGACCATCACTGCACTTCCTGCAACACAGTGACCGTCTAGCCACCCAGATAGAGGAACATGTCACTACTCTGGAGAAGCAGCTGGGAGAGCTGCGGAGGCTGCTGATCAGCCAGACTCTGTCAGAAGAGCAGACGACTGTGGCTAAAGCCGAAGCGCGGCTTGTCACTACCGAGGTCGAGCGGTTGCGCCAGCAAGCCACCAGCCTCAGGGGCGTTCTCTACTAAATGAGACGCCAGACATTGTATATATGCTACTAAATATATACTCTTGTTCTGTTATATATATATCTGTTACATAATCAAATATATAACCTGGGTACAAGTGTTACCCCCCACACATATCTACTCTTAATATTTTATTATTAAAGCCAGGCTATGACTTTAATGGAGAGAGGTATGTGGTAGATTTCAGTGCACTCTAGTGGTAAACGGGTAGTTTACACTAGGAACCTTATGAAGCAATGCGCTAGGCTTCTGCTCACAGCATTTGGTTAATGGCTGTTGGGTAGGAAGTCATACTGTGCCGGTAGCATGGTAAGCAGGGCCGGTATTGACCCCTGCAGGGTCGGTAGTGACCTCTACCGACCCGGTACAGCTGTACTGGGCCGGCACAAGATGGCCGCCTTAGACGAGGATCTGTAAAGATGTCTAGGAACTGAGTCAAGGTCGTAAACAGGAAGTGTCTACCCCTAAAGTACCAACTTAGTGGACCTGATTCTATATACAGCCTGTGGACCCTGTAGGAGATGTCATTGGACAGTTGGGAGAAAAGACTCCGCCTTTAGCCACTTGGCACCTCCTTGTATTATCTTGCATTGCATTGTGATTGGTTAAGTATTTATATAATTGATGTCATTGGTTGCATTACTTCCTGTGCATTGTATCTTATATGTTTTGTGTTCCTTAGCTCTCCTATAAAAGGAGAGCTCCTACTGATAATCAGTGCATTCATTACAATGAGCCATAGCATGTATTCTTATATTGCTAACCACCTAGAGGAATAATTACCCTCAGGACTGCTTTGTAATAAAGCCACTATAGCAAACACTACTCGGTACTGTTTGTTTGAGCCATGGGCTCTTGCCTTACCGGGTAATTCGGTTGCCCTATACAGTTGTCACTGTCGGTCAGTACAGTGTCCCCTCTGGAGAGAGGTAGAATACTCGAGACTAGTGGATGTCCGTGGTAACAGACCGGAATCCATTACAATACAAACAAGGTACAAGTAGTGACTCCTTCCAACTAGTTATATTGAATCCTGTTACAGTTAGAGATCCTGCAAAGACTACAAAGTTCTTTGGAGCTTGAAGCTTTGGTCAGAGCATGGTACAATGCTGGTGTTGCTAACAGTGCTTTATTAGACAAGTTCACCCCCAGTTGTTGTAACCAGAAATAGACCAAACAATAAATATCAAATTATCATATTGGAGTTGTCTGCTTTTATCAAACTAAATTATCTTGAGAACATAACTCCAACAATTCTTCCTAGTTTAAAGAATAGTAATAGATTTTTATACAGTCAGTCTACGCATAGCTATTGAACAGACAACATCTCACTCAAAACACTCTTTTCTATATATCTTAGTACTATTGAATCTGCTAGCATGTAATTCATATAGATATTCTACAGCACTGCCAGTAGTAATATATGAGCAGATCTCCCTACCAAGTGTTTTTTTGTGGGGTCATTATCTGGGGTGAATGCAATGGGTTACGGCGTTGGATGAATTCGCCGAGTTTATATTGTATTTTATTTGAGGGGCATTTGAGTGGCATTTGAGTGGCATTTGAGTGGCATTTAAGTGGCATTTGAGTTTTGATTATTTTTTTACTTAATTTGAACTTATATGGTGTATAGATTTTGAATGTATGGCATTTAAGTTTTGAAAATTCTATACATAATTCTCACTCATATGGCATTCAAGTTTTGATAATTTTTTTACATAATTCGAATTTATATGGTCGCTTGAGAGAGAGAGGAGAGAGGGGAGAGGGGAGAGGAGAGATGAGAGAGGAGAGAAGAGAGAGGAGAGAGAGGAGAGACTTTTTAGTTTTCTATACATTCATGTATATATGGATAATTATGTACATATTTATGGATATATCTACATTTACATTGCATAATATACATTTATTACATAATAAGTATATTAAATGCTATAAAATATGTTGGAAAATCACCAAATTAGACCTCTAGATGGTTAAAATCTACAGTATTTGGGAAATAACTGCAAGAGAGGAGAGAGGAATATTTGGTAGAGGAGAGAGTATCTTGAGAGAGAGAGGAGAGATGAAAAGAGGAGAGAGGAGAGAGGAGATATATCTACATTGAATAAATACAGTGATTAAAAATGAAACAATATGTGAATATATACATTTATTGTGTAATAAGTAGGGAAAATGTCATATAATATAGCTAGAGTCAGTAAATATTAAATAATACAAAACACTACAACTTGTAATGACAATCAATGCATAAGCTTTACTAAAAAAAATATCTTGAAAAACCTTCAAACATGATCCCAAATGGAAAAAATGGATGAAGTTAGATACTCATCTATTTGTATACATCTACAAAAAAACGATGTATTTGGTGAAATATTCTTTCATTTCATTCAATTTTCATTAATTTTTTTAATTTTTTTGACATTCTTAAATTTTGAGAAAATCATCAAATTAACCCTTTAGATGATTAAAATTTTACAGTAAATTTTGCATAATACAAAGCGCTATAGTTCGTTTTATCTGCTTGAGACTACATGTTGTCAGCATTCGATATTGAGTTTACATACCATCAACACCAAGCTGTTCATCAAAATCTTGTAATTCATTTTCTAGGAATTCCTTAAGAACTTCATCCTCATTCTTTGTTTTTGTTTTTGTTAGCTCCTCATTGGAATTTGTTTGTGTGCAATATTGCTCCCAATCACTAGCGTTGGTTGAAGAAATGAAGACAACATTGTGGTATGGAATAGGATTTCCATTCTTACTTTGTTTTTTCCCTTTGTAAATCATCACACCAGGTGCACATCTTTTAGCTTCCTCGTTGTATCTGACTGGTAGTAAAAGTGTTCTCGTCTCTCTTTTTCCATCTTTTTCAGTGACATAACGAATGCAATTTACGATGGATTCTTCTCCATTGAATCGGAAAGGAATGAATCTTTCTACAACTTCGATGTAAGCAAAAATTGAACATTCTTTGAAATTGCTGAGATACTCAATGTCGTAAGCGAGTTTGAGTTCTTCTTCACTCATTTTTCTCAGTTTTTCAGCTTCAGCGGTAGCTTCCATTGTGGTTAAGCGTTTTGTGCTGATACGTTTGACATTGTAGTAAGTGGTCTCTGGTTTTTTTGAGTTTTCCATCTCACCCAAGTACAAAATGTTGAAAGGTAATGGGTAGTTATCAACATTGAAGCTTTCAACTACTCTACTAGGGCAAACGACTTTCTGAAAATTCGTTCCAGTTGAATTATCAAGATAGGTGAGAATGTAGTAATTTCCATATGTGCCAGTATTCTGTTCAATAGAAACTATTTGCAAAACTGATGGAGCAGGAAGTGATGCTAGTGTAAGAAACCCTCCAATCTTTTTCAAATCACATGCCTTCCATTTTTTGAGAGATTTGGCCATCTTGAGAGCCCTTTCAGCATCAGTGAGCAATTCTTTTTGTTCCATAGTGTTTGATGGTGCGGGTAAAACCAGTTTTGGAAGAGCTCGTCTCTTTATTGTTGTTTCTTTTGTAACAGAGTTAGAGTTTTTTCTTTTGGTGGATGTTTTGAGTGTTTTTTGTTTGCTTTCGCTTGGTTTTAAATCCATGTAAGAAGCAGAAAAGTCCTCCATAGTATTCTAAAAAAGAAAGAAATAATGTATAATTAAGTTTTTCATGTAGAACTAAAAGATTATTAATTTCATACTTTACATTATAGTTAAACTAATCTTGATTTTTGCTAGATAGAGAATTACAAATTTTTTAAATTTTACCTTTTATAAAGAGAAAGCTCCTAGTAGTTGCAATGGAAGGTGTAGTAGATGTTGCTTCTCCACTCGCTGTTGTAGAACTGGATGCTTTCTGTGTGAAAACAGTGGCTCTTAAATAGCTAAAGTTGCACTGGTTGAACTCTATGAATACCAATTTTCTTTATAATATAACTATGAACCAGCATTTTTTCCACACGAAAACCAATGCTTTCGCGGGAATAAACAACTTATTTTCACGCGAATGGAAACCGTTGCTTTCGCGGGAATGAATATTTTATTTTCACGCGAATGGAAACCGTTGCTTTCGCGGGAATGAATATTTTATTTTCACACGAATGGAAACCATTGCTTTCGCGGGAATAGAAATTTTATTTTCACACGAATACAAATCGTTGTTTTCGCGGGAATAAATAATTTATTTTCACGCGAATGGAAACCGTTGCTTTCGCGGGAATGAATATTTTATTTTCACGCGAATGGAAACCATTGCTTTCGCGGGAATAGAAATTTTATTTTCACGCGAATACAAACCGTTGCTTTCGCGGGAATAAATAATTTATTTTCACGCGAATGGAAACCGTTGCTTTCGCGGGAATGAATATTTTATTTTCACGCGAATGGAAACCATTGCTTTCGCGGGAATAGGAATTTTATTTTCACGCGAATACAAACCGTTGTTTTCGCGGGAATAAATAATTTATTTTCACGCGAATGGAAACCGTTGCTTTCGCGGGAATGAATATTTTATTTTCACGCGAATGGAAACCATTGCTTTCGCGGGAATAGAAATTTTATTTTCACGCGAATACAAACCGTTGCTTTCGCGGGAATAAATAATTTATTTTCACGCGAATGGAAACCGTTGCTTTCGCGGGAATTAATGTTTGTATTCGCGTGAAAATGAAATTTGTATTCCCGCGAAAGCAACGGTTTCCATTCGCGTGAAAATAAATTATTTATTCCCGCGAAAGCAACGGTTTCCAGTCGTGTGAAAATAAAATATTCATTCCCGCGAAAGCAACGGTTTCCATTCGCGTGAAAATAAAATATTCATTCCCGCGAAAGCAACGGTTTCCATTCGCGTGAAAATAAAATATTCATTCCCGCGAAAGCAACGGTTTCCATTCGCGTGAAAATAAAATAGTTATTCCCGCGAAAGCAACGGTTTCCATTCGCGTGAAAATAAATTATTTATTCCCGCGAAAGCATTGGGTTGTATTCGCGTGAAAAAATACTGATTCATAGGATTTAATCAGTGCAACTTTACCTATTTAAGAGCCACTGTTTTCACACAGAAAGCATCCAGTTCTACAACAGCGATCGGAGGAGCAACATCTACTACTACATCCACTAACTATTAAAAGTTTTTCTGAGTGAATTTGAAAGTTTTCATTGAATTTAAGACTTAGTTATCTGACTTAATTATCTCACTTAATTATTTGTTTACTTAAAAAGTAATGCTTTCACACAATAAATCACTCGTTCTAACAACAGTAACTGAAGACTCGACATCTACTATATAATATACCAACTGACTACTAGAAGTTTTATTCACAAGGTAAAATTTATTAGCTGAGACATTTAACTTACCTTTTTATGTGCTATTGTTACTTCTATTAAAAGTAATGATTTTATTGTTATTATAGTACTATGGAAACAGAAGAGGAGGATAGTGATGTAGACATACATAAGGAATGGGAATGGTTCATGAAAAATCAAAATGATATCAGTTTTTCAAATGCTGATAATGAATACATGAATGACGAATGTAACGTTGAATATGAAAATAAAATGGAGATGGAACTTGAAAATGCTTTTCAAGACACACCTTCAACTTCTCAAGTTTCAGCAACTACTGAAAATACGATAGTGTTTGATATGCAGTAAGTTTTTAAAATCATAAATTAATTATTTTAGTAGAATAATTCTTTTTGCTGTTTTTTTACAGTTATCTCATGAATCAGCAAAAAAAATGCGTTATCTCTTTATTGTAGACAGGACTCAGAATATCAGAGAATGAATGTAAAAGAGGGAGTTGAGAATTCATCTCATAGTACACAGTAAGTTTTTAAAAACCTAACTAATAATAATGTTTGAGACATTTATTCCCAATTCCATTTTAAAAATTAATTGATAATAGTGTTTAAGTCATTTTTTCTTCTGTTACATTTCATACAAAATGTATGTGAATGTTTTATAGAACAACTATTATGTGTTAACATTTCTATTGTAGACAAAGTTTAAATTATCGGGAGGAGAATGTAGAAGAAAAAACCCCTGAAATTTCCTCTAATTGGAAATGGTTAGAAGAAAATCTCATTTGTTTTCGTTTACCTGATGAAACAATCAATCAAACAGGGTTTGGTGCTGAACCTTCATCATCAAAGACTAACATAATAGCTCAAGATATAGAGCCAGTTGTGGAGGAGATAGTTGAAGAAAATGAGAATGATCCAATGATAGAAAATGAAGAAGAAGAAGAAGAAGAAGAAGAAGAAGAAGAAGAAGAAGAAGAGGAAGAAGCACAAGAGGAAGAACAAGAAGAACAAGAAGAACAAGAAATGGAAGATTTAAATTTTGAAAGACCTACTCGACTATCAACCCTAGGTATTGTTGATGATAGCATAGCTCCAACTTTTCAAGATGAAGAATGGGATGATTTGATAGCTAGATATTGGGGAGCTATGAAAACGAAACATAGAGCTGGAAAAGTCATAGAACTTTTAAATGTAAGACTTTGGGATGGAATTCCAAGAGACCAAGCTGATACCTACCAAAATGACTATCATGATTCAAGAGTGTTAGAATTGCTAAAAAAAGTTTGGAGACAATTGAGCTCAAGAGCGAAAGTCAACTGTAGCGTAGGTTGTATACTAGAAAATAAAAATGATGGTGAACTCCGATACTTTCACTCATCATCATACAATGCTACCGTATATCCAAAAGCTAAACTGATTGAAACTGAAGGAGATCTTGATGACTTTTTTGTTGATGTTATGGAGACTGATCATCGTACAAATAGTTTGAGACGGAGACCAAATACGACTTGGAGATTGATGTTAATCACAAACATTTCGTTTTATTTCTACAAACTACTTGGAATGGGAAAAGTTGGATCACCACCAGAGCATTTACCCTCTCACCTCATTAACAACAGACACATACGAACCATGTTAAAAAACACAAAAGGAATACGAAATACCGACAATCTTTGTTTTTTTAGATGTCTAGCTTTACACAAAAAACTACAATAAAACGCTGGATTTGCAAAAGATCCGATAATTAAGGAGGTGAAGGAGTACCAACAACAATATCATAGTTTCATCTATGGTGATAGTACTAAAAAGTGTGATGGAAAAGGAGTAACAGAAAGTGATTTATTGCTTTTGGAGCAAGCATTTCAACTGAAGATAACAGTGTTTTCTTTAAATGATGATGCGACTTCAACAGTTATTTGGAATTCAAACTCCAGTTATAAGGAGAATCTATATTTGGATCTTTATATCGATCACTTCAGTCTTATTACAAACTTGGATGGATATGTCAAAGCCTACAGATGTCCAACGTGTTCTACTTGTTATGACAGATTGGGGAATCTGAAAAGACACAGATGTTCAATCTCAGACGCAACAAATCTGGAGTTTTCTGCAGGGCAATACAGACCTACCGCTACAATATTCGACAAACTGAAGATTCAATTCGGGATAGATATCGGGTCAGATGATTCCTTGAGATACTTTCCGTTTTTTGCAACATTCGACATAGAGTGTTTGTTACCTAATTGCGAAAAAGATCGAGATACAGACATAACCATTTACACTAACGAGCATCAACTTTTAAGTATTTCGATTTGTTCAAATGTACCAGGCTTCAACAACCCGCGTTGTATTGTCAATAACGGGGATGATGATGAATGTGTTGAAAAGTTCATTGAATACTTGGAAGATATTAGTGAAGAATCATATAGCCGATTGGAAGAACAATTTTCACAAATCATAAAACAGATAGAAGGTGAATTACAACGACTGGAAAAAGCTGAAGAAAAGTTTCGTACTGATTATGAACAAAATCGTTTCAGACGGAGAACAGGAGCTGAAAAAGTTCTGGATGATTTGTACAGCTATATGAAAAAACTTCCTATTCTAGGATTCAATTCACAGACTTATGATGTCAATGTGATGAAAGGAAAACTGCTTCAAAAATTGAAAGATGTCTCCGGCAAAGATTTTGATTTTGTTATAAAAAAAGGAAACAAGATGCCTGTTATCGGAATAGGATCTTTTTTGTTCTTAGATTGTACAAACTTCATCGCTCCTGGATATAGCTATGAAATGTATCTCAAAGCATACAAATGTGAAGCCGGAAAAGGATTTTTTCCTTATGAATGGATGAAAGACTTGGAACAACTTAATCAAGAACATCTACCTCCAAGAGAAGCTTTTTACAGTTCTTTAAAACAAAAAAACATCAGTGAAGAAGAGTACATGATTTGTCAAGAAGCGTGGAAAGATAACGACATGAGGACAATGAGGGATTTTTTAAAATGGTACAACAACTTGGATGTAAAACCATTTGTTCAAGCGTTGGAAAGACAAAGATCGATCTGTTGATATGTTAAAAGACGGTATATCTTTACCAGGATTAGCAATTCGATGGATGTTCAACAAAGCTCCTCAACCACCTCCTCCATACCTCTCTACACACTTGGATTTTCATGAACTTGGTAACTCGTTTCGACAGACTCTCCCAATTTGTCTGATTGACAACAGCAATGCAGAACTTTATCCTCTAATAAAGAAAAACATAGTTGGTGGACCAAGTCTAGTGATGCATAGATATCACGAAAAAGGTATAACTAAAATTAGAGAACATTGGTTGGGAAAAGAAGCAAAAGTTTGTGATAGAATCTATGGAGTTGATGCAAATGCACTTTATTTATGGTGTATGATGCAATCAATGCCTACTGGTTATCATCGAAGAAGAAAAATCGAAAACTCCTTTGTTGCTGAACCAGTAAAATTTAGCAAGGTAGCTCATAGTTGGTTACAGTTCCAAATGTTTTCAAAAAAAATCAATATCAAGCATCAGCTCAATGGAGGAGAAGTTGCTCTTGGACAGCGAGGATTACCAGTTGATGGATTCTGTGTTGAAAATCGTCATGTCTTTCAATTCCATGGGTGTTTTTGGCATGGACACAACTGCTCTTATAACAATGCTAAAGAACAAGAGCTTCAAGCTAGTGGAAGAAAATCAAAAGCTAATCTGTTTAAAACTACGATGGAAAATGAAGAATATCTTCGAGCGCTAGGTTACACTGTAATCTCGATTTGGGAGTGTGAGTGGATGAAACGTGTAAAAACTCATACAAATTTACAAAAATTTGTCAACACGTTTTACAATTCTTTCTACCCTAAAATACTTGAAAAAAAACTAAATCAAGAAGAAGTGTTGTCGAGAGTTCAATCAGAGGAATTCTTCGGATTTGTTGAATGTGACATCGAAGTTCCTGAGGAAGAGGAAGAAAAGTTCTCCGAAATGCCTCCGATTTTTAAAAATACGATGTTAACCAGAGAACACTTGAGCGAAGAAATGAAAGTCTTTGCTGAAGCTGAAGGGTTTTTAAAGACTCCTCAACGCTCATTAGTTGGAAGTATGTACGGAGATAAGATATTGCTAATGAGTCCTTTGTTAAAATGGTACTTGAAACAAGGATTGAAAGTCACCAAAGTTTATCAGCTAATAGAATATGTTCCTAGAAAAGCTTTTGAAGCTTTTGGAACATCAGTTTCAGACGCTAGACGAATGGGAGATGTAGATCCTAATCAAGAATTACTCGCTACTACTAGCAAGTTGGTAGGAAATGCTGCTTATGGAAAAACAATCACTGATAAAGAAAAACACACCACCATCAAGTTCATCGAAGGGGCGAGAAAAGCTTCATTTCGTATCAGAGGGAACAAATTCATCTCCATGGAAGAGATAGCAGATGATTTTTATGAAATCGTAACCTGTAAACGACTAGTAAGTTTTAAAAACAATTATTTTGCAATTCAAAATTTATATTCTCCAAGTTTACTTTGCTAATCAGTATCACCATCATTTCAGCTAACTATGAACGTTCCAGTACACTTGGGTTTTTCCGTGCTACAGTATGCTAAACTGAGAATGCTACAGTTTTACTACGACTTTATGGATAAGTAAGTAAAACCTAATTCCCTACGATTATTATGTATAAGTAAGTAAACTTCCAAATAATTAAAATCGAAACAATCTTTTTATTTATAGATATATTGACAGAAGTGATTTCCAATATGTTGAAATGGATACAGATAGCGCATACATGGCGTTGAGCGGAACATTAGAAACACTGGTAAAACCAAGTATGAAAAAAGAGTTTTACAATGAATATGGCAATTGGTTTCCACGCCCATACTGTGACAAACATAGGGATGAGTTTTTAAGAACCAAAACAACGGGTTTAGAATGGAGCATGCAAGACTGTTGTGAAAAAGTACTAAAGCATGGAAAAAGAACACCCGGGTTGTTTAAAGAGGAATTTACCGGAGATGGAATTGTTGCACTTAACTCTAAATCCTATTACTGCTGGGGAGAAAAAGGAAACAAGTTTAGCTCAAAAGGTTTGAACAAACGAATTAATCAATTGAACAAAGACAGTTATCTAAATGTATTAAACACAAAAAAGTCGTTTATGGGTAAAAATCGAGGATTTATAGTAAAGGATCAAAAAATGTTGACATACAGCCAAATAAAGCGAGGACTCACATATTTTTATGCTAAAAGACGAGTGTGTCCTGATGGAGTATCTACCGAACCTACTTTGGCTTAAATAAAAACCTTCATAATAGACTTCTTTTACCACAGTTACTATAACTATATATATATATAATACAAAAAATCATTCATCATCCTTATAAATATCGATAACAAATAGATGAATATTTAACTTCATCATCCAATATATTTTATAGCATTCAATGTATATATGAGTTCGAATTATGTATCTAGCTATATTATATGAGGAGATTTTACCCCTACTTATTATGTAATAAATGTATATAATCATACATTGATTCACTTTTAATCAATGTATTTATTCAAGGTAGATACATCTCCTCTCTCCTCTCTCTCAAGATGCTATATGAGTTCGAGTTATGTAAAGAAATTATCAAAACTTAAATGCCATACATTCAAAATCTATATGTCATATAAGTTCAAGTTAAGTAACAAAAATAATCAAAACTCAAATGCCACTTAAATGCCACTCAAATGCCACTCAAATGCCCCTCAAATAAAATACAATATAAACTCGGCGAATTCATCCAACGCCGTAACCCGTTGCATAACCCCCTAGCACTCATCCACAAAAAAACACTTGGTAGGGAGATCTGCTCATATATTACTACTACTGCCTGCTCCTATAGCCATCAAGGAGCCGGTGTACATACAAGAGTGGGAGATAGAGACAACGGTGTCTACAGACACACGAACTCAAGCATAGAATAACCTACCTTTGGTGTTGTAGCTTGTACCTACAGGAGCTAATACCTACCTGCAGATGATACCGACTACATAGACACTTAACCAGAGACTAACATTATTCACGGCTAGACCGGAACCTATTTCTATACGACATTCCGTAGACGTTGATCTGAGGGAATACCGCTCACAATAAGTGCACAAGGTGAGACATTAATTCCCCACATTTCCGTTCAGATCACAGTGAAACTTGACAAAAACAAACAACGTACCAGCAATGCCAATTGTAACAGCTACACGTAACATAAAAGACATAATTCAGTATACACAACAAAGAACAAAACAAAAAATAATTAACACGGAACAATTATAGTCTGAAGTACAATTTTAGCCCTCTGCTATTCTGTTACTAACCTATCTTTCAAACTAGCTGGTGTTGTCACTCATTGCGACACCTCGTGGGCACAATGTGCAACTGTGAATAAACAGAGCAGCAGTAAGAGAGACTGCAGAAGCTGTAAATAACAGTTTTGCTGTAAAATGAGAATATTTATTTCCACTTTAGTAGAATATGAAGTGATACAGAATGTTGATCAAATGAAAGTCAAAAGAAAGTGTTAGTTCAAAATTTCGTTTGTCAGCAATAATCATTGCTGCATCAGTTTAACTTGCCTAAATGTGCTGAACAGGTAACTTTACAGCAGCACGATATCAGTATTTATTGATAATTGATTGGACAGAGCTGTCTGCAAGTAGTGGTAAAAGAAACGGTAAGGAGTTGTCTTTTCTTGGAAAGAGAGCATAATTTCAAGATTACTCCTACTTGTCATAAACATTGCACGAAACAACACAAAACCTAGTTTGAATTTTGCACTACTAAAACTTCTGTTGTATTTCGCAATCAAACTCTAACACAATTTTTATTTCTAATTTTGTAAAAAATCTAACTGCTTATCTCAAACTGCATGTTTCGGTTTATTATGAGAATTTAATATGCGAAAAGATATTCGCGAACAAACTGAAGTTTTATTGTACAGAAAGTATATAATCAGTGTAGTATATATTTGTGTAAGTCTCATCGAATGTAACTATATGTTTTGTTTATTATAGATTATATCTCTACTAACCAATCTCTTATAGACAACGACTAACATGCCAAGCTGATCTGTCTCCTATGGTGGCTCATAACGTTAGACGGTTTCGTTTTCAAAGCGTATGAACGGATTTGAAATAGTCCAGACGATTTGCAAAGCATCTTTTACATTGAAAATAATTGGGGAATTGTAGTCAAATAGCCCAAGAAACTTTCTTTAAAAACAGGCTTGTTGGTTATAATAAATTAATCGTCAGCCTCAGCAGTTGAGGAATTCATGCTATAAAAATGTATTTCCTGTCTAGCGATAGTAAATTCTGCAAACCGTATAGTTGTTTTGTAAATAATTCAGACGGTTTAGAAATGAATCAGATGATTTAGAAAATTACAAACCGTATGAACGCTTTAGAAAGAGTAAGAACTATTTACAAACCGTATGAACTACTTTGAAATAGTCTGAACTGTTTTAAAATAATCTAAACTATTTTGAATTAGTTGGAAAAATTTGCAAAGCGCATGGATTTCAAACCAAAAGCGATCGTCATCATTTTATTTATAGCCTCTATGCAACTTTATCAACATAGACATAGATCAAAAGACATAGAGCAAATTAATTAACTGTATAAAATTGTTGTTGAATATATATAACCTCCAAAGTTAATTTTTAAATTTATAATTGGGTCGTATTTATTATTTAAAACAATTTAAAACAAATAATATTTAATAAACAAAAACATTTTATTTATTTAAAGAAAATTCAACTGTTTAGTAAAAACTAGTCCTATTCCAGGCCCAGCGCCTCGACTAGCTGCAGTGCTACTGACCACATGGGCCTTATCATCAAGCTTTATTCATTATTCATTTCTTTCTTAAAATTTTTCACTTTCTGATTTGTTGTTCTTTGCATTCCATTTGTTTTGTTTTTCATGATGAAATAAACACACACACATTTATCAATCATAAATGGACTGTAGATCTATGATCAATAGAGCGAACTAGCAAATCGGCTCGGATTTTCCAAGTCCACAAACGATTTCACAAAGCGTTCAGAAGTTTTGCAAAATTTCAGACCATTTAAAATTCGTTCAAACGGTTTGGAAAGCATTCAGACGTTTTAAAAGTCTCCTGTTCACCTACATCTACCTAAATATTACTGTATAGTACTATCAATACTAGTTTATTGGTAAATAATCAGTTTATTGGTTGTCTGATTTCACCAGGAACCTAACAATAACTCAGAGTACAAACTTCTGTTGCTGGTAATTAGGTGGAAAGAGTGATTGATTTATTTCAAAAACCCAAAAACACTCAAAGTAGTACAAACTATCAGCAGCTAAAGTATAGGCGTACTTGAAAGTAAAAGGATGTTTAAACTAAAATGGAATGCACAGATATTTTGATCAAAAGTGAAGACAATAAGTTTATAAAATATTTCAAATTGTTTGAGCTAAATGAATGGGACTGAGAGAGTGCTTGGTGTAGTTTAGTTTGAACAAAAAATTACAAAAAAAATTCTATATTGAACGCATTTATATACTTGCAGCACTGTCTTTGTTTCCTGCTACTACCATAATAACAATCATTAGACTTCTATATCCATCAATCATTACATGCGCAAACACATTGGTGTCTATGTGATATATTGAATGGTCAGCTTCTCAAAAATTGCTGTAATGTTACATTTGGAATAAAAAACTTTAAATAAAACGAAAGCAGAAGATTCAAATTAGTATAACGGTTTGAAACTTTGATGAAGAGAAAAACATGCTTGCTAGAATTCGAATTTTAGTATAGTTGTAATACATAACAACAACAAAATTATGTATCTGGATTGCGCATTATTTGACCAGAAACTATCAGGCCACATCAAACATAAACAAAGAGTTATCTTGAAAAGCAATAAAAGCTATTAGATAATATCATTGGCTTCAACTGAACACTAGTTTGTTTTGTAAAATGCTGTCAAATTTTGTCAGATTTCTAACTAACTGATTTGCGCAGTGCAAAACCTGGCAATGATCCAAGCCTTTAGCAATGGAGTGTGACAAGAAAACAAAACATATATTTGGTAGTTTTGTGTATTTTCTAAGTTAGAGTTGTCTTCAATACCAGAGAAGCAATTGCACCTTAAAACAAAAGGCAGACAAAGGATTTTGGTAAGAGTCGACTAACATGCCAATTAAATGTGTACGCTACAGAGTGGGGATTTAGGTAAATATTTCTACTAAATGTTTACTTATCAACAACATAGGGTGGAGTGGCTGGTAACAAATAGACTGGAGTGGCTGGTAACAAATAGACTGGAGTGGTTGGTAACAAATAGACTGGAGTGGCTGGTAACAAATAGACTGGGGTGGCTGGTAACAAATAGACTGGAGTGGTTGGTAACTAATAGACTGGAGTGGGTGGTAACAAATAGACTGGAGTGGCTGGTAACAAATAGACTGGAGTGGCTGGTAACAAATAGACTGGAGTGGCTGGTAACAAATAGAAAGTTTATTAAAGTAAAAAAAAACAAAAAACAATACATAATACATAACTTAAAAAAGACTGGACAGTGTGTAGGTTTGGTAGAAGAGGTCGGTGTCGAAGGCGGCATATTCTGGTCCTAGCTGTCAGTGGCTGAGACCACTACACCTTCGGTTACCACAGGAAGTGCTGGAGACCATGGATGATAACTTCTTTGAATTCTGGTGATCTTATTATGTTGAGTCCAAGGGAGGAAATGTACTTGCACATTTGTGTTTTTCCATTCCCCCCTTGGACCTCATGGCCTCCAGCTACATGAAGGCAGGGTTGGCCAGCAACCACTGCCTCCATGTATGTTGGTGCTGTGATAACCGAATTAGTAGCGGTCTCTTGGTTGGTGGATGGTAGTAGTTGTATCGAGTTTTGGAGTAGATGGATGGTTTGTTTAACCACTGACAGCGTTGGACCAGAGTGTAGGCTGATGGATGCTTGATTATAGTTTGTAGATGGTATGAAGGCCGCCTTCGACAACCGATACTGCCCGAGCGTGTGCATATAGTCCTCAGTAGATCTACAACATGTACAAAATATTGTTTAGTGAATGAAGTTATGTATATACAAGTGTACAAGCACAAATACATGAAATAAAACAGAGACAGCAGTGGTAACTAGTACACTTACATTGGTAGAGGACTATATGTCCTTGGATCACCCCACGGGTCAAACTCCTCTTCTTGATCTTCTTCTCCATCCCCGTGGGGTGATCCGCTCGGGCAGCACGCCGGGTGCGGATCTTCTTTCTCATATTCTTTTACTAACATCACCTCCTTTATCCGCACCCGGCGCTCTCTTCTACCATAATGAGGGTCCTCACCCTCCTCATCGTCCTGTGGAAACCAACATACAATATACTATAGCTATAGAGTATTCCTACTCGAGGTGTTACGCAGTAGCTCATAGGCCTGCCCTTAGACAAGAATATTTAAAATAATTAAAATATAATCACACTTACATGAAAGACAGTCAGTGCACAGTAGGTTTCCATCGCTAAAGAGTAGTTTTATCAGGTTGTGCAAGATTTGCTGTGAGAGAACATCTGATGCAGGAGCTCTGCTGAGCTCGCCTTTTATACTTTTGCTGACAATCAGGACAATCAAACTCTTGTGATTGGCTGTCTTAGCAATAGGCAGCCAATCAAACAAAGTTTTCAATGGAGCCATCACTAAAGTCTGTCATGAGCCAATCAAATGTGCCTTCCTTCATGACACTCATTAGAATGCATAATATTTCTTAAGAATTTGAACAATTTTTCTCAAAAAAGTACACGTAATTTTAAAAACGAAAAACCAATTTATATTCGAGCCAAACAAGAAAAAACATTGTGAGTAGACACACATCAAAGACGTAAAAGTGCAGGAAGGGAAAAACTTTGTTTTTTATTTTGTGAATTTATCTCAGTAAACTTTATTACTACTGAGTTATTTTCCACACTTTTGCTGAACCAAAATCTGAAGAAACACGACTAACAGACTAGAGAAAGCTATCTGGCATAGAAACACTAGCCCTATTTGTCAAATATAAAATACTACTGTAATGATTTTCCGTGTGTGTTAAGAGGAGAAACGGTTACTGGTACTGCAAGAGTGCTATATCTACTGGCTTCCTCTGTATTTCGTGGTAGCGATGGCTACAGAGTGTCAAGGCAGTATGGTCTCTCTGATACGGAGAATACTGAATGCTGCTAACTAGCAGACACGACTAAGTTTGGCAACCGGCCAAACGGATTTCACAAGTTTAACAGGGTAGCAGTACTTTATTCTACTTGCTACTGAAAAAAAACGCACAGAACTGTACACTAAGTAGTATGCGTATAAAATAACAGTAAGTCTCTGAATAGGTATTGACGAATAGTCCAATATGTCTGGCAGTACAGTCTTCTTGGCTGGTCGTTACTACTCTGAATCCTAAGCTTCTCTTCTCAATGCGCCTTCCAAGGTATTCCCCTGGTAGTTCCAACGATTCCTCAGCTTCTGAGACTGGTGCTGGCTAGCTTTGAACGCTAGCTAAGACACACAAACAGTAACTAGACAATACTAGTTTGTTTGAGACATGAGCTCTATCTAATCGAGTATCTAATTGTATCTGCCCTGCTGGGCTGCATGCAACTCTATATAAAGGGAGTGCAAAACTATGTAAGAATAAAAATATATGATTGGCTAAATAGATTGAGCAATAAAAACAAGGTAGCATGACACAAGCGTCAAAGTTATAAATAAAGAAGCGGGAAAGTCCCTCCTGCCCTTGGCTGTAGTGAAATGGTAGCTCAGCTGCACTCTTGATCAGTCAGGCATAACTTCTACTAGTGCAAGCGGTAGTGTAGTCTTGGATATATATGGTGGTTAGTATAGGTTTAGTAGCACCGGTTGAGATTATTGCAGCCCTGTGCAATTCCATTACAATACTTTATATCTATAAATTAAATAAAATTACCCAATAGATAGAAAGTAGATAATAAACATTGTATATAAACTAACTTGTGTCTTGTAACGATTACTAGGTTGTGGTAAATCTCTGCTGGAAGTATTGGGTGTGTGAGACAGACCGTATTCTACTGCAATAGACATCAACTATTGGCTGATAGATAGTGTCCTGTATGTCTTTGGATGTCTATGGAACGGTGAGGTTTTGTAGTACAAGTTTAGTTACTGTATTTAGCTGTAGAAAGCTTGCTTGTATGGAAATGCTCAGCAATTATGTTATATTCTGTTTGTTATATCTAGATCACTTGTTGGAGTGAAGGTCACACAAAGGTGAATACAGGATATGACATAGATGAATAACTCAAGTAACTGCACCAGGAAGTTGTCACAAAACCAATAAAGTCAACAAAGTCCATTATCATATTGGCCTAGACTATGGTGAGTTTTATATAGCCTTAGTTTTCTGTAGCTTCTATTACAGCTGTGGTGTTTGTGTGTAACAAATGCTATTCAGTCACTTTGTGTATAAACTGTGGAGTAGGAAATTTTTATATGATGACTTCTGATAATTTGGCATTAAGCCAGGTTAACTTGATTTTACGTTTGCGATAAACGTGCCACAAGAGCCAGATGATCACCCCTATTTGTCATTCTGTCACGCTGGATGGTACATCCGGTGCTGGATGAAGCAGAATGGACATGATCAATTTTTTGTTCTGTCCGTCACCCTGTGAATTGTTGATTAATGCACAGCGATTCCATTTGACAAGGTTTTATTGACTTTCCACGCATTTGAAAAGATTGCATATATTTCTAATATAATAGTAGATATTATAATAATTTCATGATTGTTGGTGTTTATCTGAAACTAACGCCAGCAGGTAATTTTTAAAATAAACAACATCAGTGGTAAAAAAAATTAGAAAGCATAAAAGTTATAAATGATAATGGATTGTATACCGAATAATAATAAATTATTAACTGATTGACCAGTAAGAATAATCTTGGCAATAAAAAGTAGGTTTTAATAAAAATAAATGTTATAAGAATAATCAGCAACAGGAACGCATTAAGGGTGCTTTCGGCTGCGTCGCATTTGATTTATTTCTATTATTATGTCACATATAAATAAAAATATAAATATAATAAAATAAATAAAAATAAAAATGCATGAATAAACGCTACATAAATAATTACTTGGGCATGAAGCGACCTTATTATTTACCTGAAGAATACAGCACATGATAAGCTGCACAATAAAAAATAATGTCATGTCGCAGATGGCCGAACGCCACACATATCAATTTACAGAGAAAATAAAATAATAAACCAGTCGCATAAAACAATTGTCGACCTTGACATGCATACACCTAGCTTGGAACCAAGCACACCATAAACACTGGGCCGACAGGAATTCGACACACATCGATGACAGCGAATGTGCCTGCGCTAAAACATTTTTGTTGCCTCTCAGCCGAACAGTGTCAAATACAATGAAAATCATTTCTGTATGCGACAAATCGCTGTATTCGTTTAGGCTATTAAAATAATAGAAAATATTCACTATAGAATAAATTCGGCACACCTCGCCGAACGCTGTCGCATATTATATTGAATGGGATCTCTCCGCCGAACGTCGTCGCATCGACAAAATAATCCGACACGTTCGCTGAACGATCTCGCATTTGTATTAGAAATGCGACAGCACGCCGAATGCCGTCGCTTTAACAATTCATTTATTACCAAATGCGACGCAGCTGAAAGCACCCCTAATATTAATACTCCTCTTATTCGCTCAATCGAACACTACGTCTGTCGGTTCGGTTGGCAGTCAAGGTCGTGTGGCATGCTATCTGTCGCCAGACTCTCGCTCTGGTTACCAAAGGCACGCTTGTTGGCAAGGGCATTAGTGCGCACTAAATTATGAACCATTTATCAAATGTTGCTGTAAGCTTTTTCCGTAAAGTAGAGTTGTCTTCTCTCAAGAGAAGTTATTGTATTTTATTACAAATTACATGTTGGGGATGTTGAGGAAAGACGACTAACACGCCATCAGAAGGTCACACTACAGTGTCCTGCAGACAAGTACAACATCTACCAAATGTTTGCTCACCAACAACAGAGCCTGGAGTGGGTCGAGTGAGTAATAATCTTAGTCAGAAAAAAGAACAAGACACAAAAATTGAAATAATAAAGAGGTGACTTTGTGTTGGTTCGATAGAAGAGGTCGCTGTTGGGTGCAGCATAATCTCCCATCGCTGATGAAGTCTGTGATCACGACAATTTTGGTTGCCGCAGGAAATGCCGGAGTCCATTGAAGAAGACTTTTTGAACACCTTTAGATGTTATTTTGATCTGTCCAGTCGAAGGGAGGTAATGTACCTGCATATTTCTGTGTTTCCATTCCCCCCTTGGACCTCATGGTCTCCAGCTACATGAAGGCAGTGTTGGCCTGCAACCACTGTCTCTATGTAAGTTGGTGCTGCGGTAACCGAATTATTAGCAGTCTCTTGGTTGGTGGCGGGTAATTGTTGAATTGAGTTTTGTGGTGTATAGATGCTTTGCTTCACCACTGACAGCATCCAACGAGAATGTCTGCTGATTTTGTAATGTTTAGCAAAACGGAGGTGACGTAATTTAAAATTCTGCATGCCCATTACTTTCTTGCACTTCTGCATGTTTGTTTTACCCTGTGCTTCGTATCAGATTTTTATCTTTTCAAATTCCCTTAGTCTTAGAGGCCATGGTCTCCAGCTACATGAAGGCAGGGTTTGTCAGCAACCACCCTCCATATAAGTTGGTGCTGTGGCAACTGAAATAGTAGCAGTCTCTTGGTTGGTGGCTGGTAGCGTGTTGGCGCTGTCTAGGTTTATTTGATGTTTTAGGAGTTGAGGTAGATTTATTATTATTTTGGTAGGAATTATCTTTAAGTGTTTGATTTGCCTCTGGTAGCGCCCGACCAGAATGTAAGTTGATGTTGGTAGTTTTGTGTGTTGTGGTGGGTGGTATGTGGGCCACCTTAGACTACCGATAATGAGTGAGATTTGTATGAGAATGTTTGATGAGTGAGTGAAGGTTGGTTTGTCAACAACTACCTCCATGTAAGATGGTTCTGTATTAACTAAACTAGTAGCAGTGAGAGGGCATTGCACTACATTATAGAGAACTTGTACTACTTCTACATCTCCTTGAGTTGAGCTACTTGGGTGGTACATCTACTTGGGTGGTACATCTACTTGGGTGGTACATCTACTTGGGTGGTACATCTACTTGGGTGATACATTTATTGACTCCATTCTCTACCAAGTTCATAGTAACGCTGCCGCTCATGCTAAGAGAAACAGCAGATGCAGTGCGCCATTCAACACAAGATGTTACATCAGCCATGAACACCTTCTAGTGACATCCGGTGCAGACTTATGTAACTCATTCTTTACATAACCATTTCTTCAATCAAGGATTTTATATTTTAATGGCTGTACTTTGTTAATAATTAATAAATCTTACAACTAAGCCCACTTTCTGATTCCTGCTAACAACTCCACCAATGAAGCAGACAATCAAATAACAACTGCGCAGAATAACTCAGATGTCTGTATTTTTATCTGGCATTTTAGTCATTATATAATATAATGCAGTGTTGTCAGGAGAAAATAAACCGCACCTGAATTGATCAAAATATGACAGCACGTTAAACTTAAAAGATAAAACTGACAGCGAGTTCTGAGCTTGTAGTTAGGCCTGGTTCATTGTATGATTAAAAATAACACTTTCTGCTAATGAAATCAAAAATTAGTGAAACT
Organism: Cryptosula pallasiana; assembly: GCA_945261195.1. Classification (NCBI taxonomy): domain Eukaryota; kingdom Metazoa; phylum Bryozoa; class Gymnolaemata; order Cheilostomatida; family Cryptosulidae; genus Cryptosula; species Cryptosula pallasiana. Next base: position 60,831 of record CALYOO010000208.1, read on the forward strand.
GTAGTTGTTTTCTAAAAATAGCTTAGCATTCGTTTGATATTTTACCCTGTTACTGTAATTTGAGAATATCAACAGTTTGCAAAACATTACTAGGAGTTTTCTTCTCTAATAAAGAGAGCACAAATACGCAAATAACACGAATCTGTTTCTATTACAACTGAATGACGGAAAGAACATGGATTCGTTAAATACAATTACTTGGCACTTGGCTTTTGACAGAGCAGGTTGTGCTTTTTGAGAGCTTTCTGTACTTAGCTTTCAGTGAGCTGTGATAGACTTTGTGTGTGATTATTGCTATATATATTCCACAAGAAAAGCCAAGCTCAGGACTTGAAATAGGGGCAGTAAATTGGTTTGATAGACCGTGAACTTCCCATAAATTTGGTAAAATTCTGTTTCATGATGACTAGAAGTAAACCCTCAGCTAGCTCTACACCTTCAAAAACAAGCGAATCAACTATTCACGAACAGCTAGATCTCATTTTACAAAGACTAGATAAACTTGAAGATATATTTAGTAAGTTAGAGCATGAACATCGAGAAATTTCCAAGGGGCTAAACTTTAGGTCAACAGAAGTGCAAGATTTGATAGATGGATTGAAAATGTAAAAGCTGTCAAAATTTCCAACCTTGAGGAAGAGATCAACTCAAACTGAATTATCAGTTTAACAGGAACAATGTGATTATTGATGGGATTCCTTACAAGACTAATGAAGATCTTTTCAGTGCATTACGAAAGTTCTCAGCAAAGATTAATTATGAGATCAACCCTAGCACTGACATGAAAAATCTGTACAGAATTGAACAGCCAGATAAAATAGTAGTGCAATTCCTGCAGATTTATAAGAGGGATATTATTTTCTCTAACAGTAGAAATACAAAAATTTTGGCTAATGATTTGGTTTTCATTTCAAATGAGAAAAACTTTATATAGATGAAATGTTGACACCAAAGCAAGCTGCACTTTTTCACAAGATTCGCACTTTTAAAACAGCAAATGATTTTAAGTTTGCTTGGACAAACCATCCATGCATCTTCTTACGAAAGACTCATAGTGCTGATAGTATTTACATACGTAACGTAGATGATTTATGTAAATTGAAATAATACCCTTTTCTGTTCAAATAATTTATTGTATATTGTATCTGCATTTCATGCCTGTAACAATATGTCAGGAATATTCAGTTAACAGTTTTTTGGAGAGAGTAAATGACTTTCCACTCACTATACTAAATGTTAATGTTCAAAGTCTGCGTTCAAATTTTGAAAACTTTGAAAATTTTGTTGGCAGTGTATCCAAACCTTTTGATCTAATTTGTTTGACCGAAACTTTTTTTGCATGACGACAAGATTGAAAATTATTGTTTGAATGGTTATTATTTCGTAGGTGAGCAACGGTCAACCAGAGGAGGAGGTGTTGGGGTCTATGTGCGCAGTGGTGCTGCAGAGGCATAGGTGGGGTGAGTTACTATTGTTGGTACAGAGTGGTTGATGCTGAAGTTGAGGGGTGGCATCTTTGGGGTGTTTGGACCGTGCCTCTGGTTTACAGTGATCTATCGGCAGCCCTCCACAGACAGCGGTGCCTTTCTCTGCAATCTTGGGCGACATACTCCTAACAATGTAGGTCTCCGTCACGTTATCTTAGGTGACATAAATATTGATACACTGAAATCTGACTCGGTAAGCATTGATTACCTTAACACTCTTGCTTGTGCTAGCTCAGACAACATCATAACTATACCTACCAAAATAGATTCTTGTCTTGACCATATTAACATAAATTTTAATAACCAAATTGTGAAGTCAGGAACAGTGGTTACCAGAATAGCTGATCACGTAAACAATTTTGTTAGCTTTGAATGTGATAAAAATTATTTTACGCCATACAGAAAAACCAAAGCTCCCAGCCACAAAAACTTTAGCGCAAAAAAGTTTACAAACAATTTGAAAAATGTAAATTGGACAAGAATCGTTTATTCTGAGTCGGATGGTAACAATATGTATGATAACTTTGCTAAATGTTTTATGAGTGTATGTAACAAACCCGCGCCTCAAGAAACCTCCAAAACTAACTCATATAAAAAATATCAAAAAAACCCTTGGATCAAACCATTTTAAAATTAATAAACAAAAAAGATAATATCTATACACAAACTATGAATTCACCATTTAACATCATGTTGAAACTTAAGCTTAAGAAGATAAGAAACTATGTTAGTAAAGTAATTTGAGATGCGAAATCACAGTATTTCAAAAACATATTTCCAACTTCGGACCCTGGAAAATACTGGAAAATTATAAGTGCACAATTGGGAAAACAGTATGCAAACACCTCTGCAATTCCCAAGACGCTTTGCCATAACAATATACAGTATAATAATGACCAAGAAATAGCTGACTGTTTCAATGATTATTTTACATTGTTTGGAGCCAACTTAGCTAGTAAACTTAAAAGTCAACCAGAAACAGAAAACCAAAGTCTTACAGTAGACAAACCAAGGCTTAGTTTCAGCTTTGCTGATGTTGATAATGTAGTTATTGAGGCACTTTTGAGTAACATTGATCTACAGAAAGCTTCTGGATTTGACGACATGCCAGCTAAATTACTGAAAACCATTGCAAATATCTTAGCTGTACCGTTAGCTCATATTGTAAACAAATGTTTGATTTGTGGTAAATTTCCTGATTCTTTAAAGATAGCAAAAGTAAAACCATTACATAAAAAGGGCTCAGCAACAGACTGTTCAAATTATAGACCAATATCTATTCTACCAACTTTGAGAAAGTTTGAACAAATTATAGGCAATCAATTAGTAGATTTCCAGGAGAAAACCAGCATACTCAATCACCAACAATATGGGTTCAGAAAAAACAAAAGTACATCTCTTGCTCTCATAAAGTTTATAGATAAAATACTGGAGGCAATGAATAATGGGACTTCTGTCTTGGGAATATTTCTAGATTTTAGTAAAGCTTTTGATACAACCGATCATGTTATTCTACTAAACAAGCTCAAGTTTCTAAACTTTCGAACATCAGCATTGATTGCAACTCTAAGTGTCTTTCTGTAATAGATTTGCACAGTGTAGCTCTCTTATCTTCAGCCGGTGCTATTATATATATCTCTTCTACATAAAGAATGCTCACTAGATGACTGCGCTTGACTACACAAGAGTACAGCTGACCTGCTGTTCACCCAAGCCAAGCCTAAGGAAGGATTTTCGCCATTAGTGCTCTGACTAACATGTATCTATTTATAGCGTATTATTTAGTGGTAGTGTGCCAGCTTATGATTGCTTTTTTATGCCTCGCTGGGGGTATTATTTTCAACCAATCATATGCATATGTTATCAGCTGATTACTTGTTTCCTATAAATACTCCTGCGTTCCGCCCAGAGGTTCAGTTCATAGACAGACGCTCAGATCGTAGAGAGACATCGAGCAGTAGAGGACTCAGAAGTAACTAGTGTGTAGCTGTTCTGACCAGTTATATGTTGAGTATTCACTCGACCCTTGCCGTCAAGTTACCACCGTTCTTTATCTTATACTTTGTGTCAATCATTCGCTTTTGTGCGTTGCAATTAGACATTGTTTGCTTTTGTTGGTAGTAATAAACCATTGTTACCTCCAACTCTGTGATATCTGTGAGGCCGGTTGCCTGAACACAGTTGTGCCTGCTCTATAGCAGCATCCGGTTATATCTAGCGCGAGATAAACCACCAAAGCTTTTCCACTCAACTGCTACGCTACCACTACAGTAGAAACAAAGCCGGACAATATAGCCCTCTTTGTACGTACCAGTAACGGTCAACTCCATACACGGGGAAAACCATTATCTTTCACACCGTAGACAATTGACTATGGTAAATGAGACAGTTTCTAGATTCTGTGACATTACGTGCGGTGTACCACAGGGTTCCATCCTGGGCCCAACTTTGTTTATAATTTACTTAATCGATCTACCCAATGTTACAAATTGTTTCGACCCTATTCTGTACGCTGATGATACTAATCTAGTTTTTTAGAGTAAAGACCTAAACGAACGTGTGGACAAAGTAAATGGAGAAATAAAACTCATGAAAAACCTGTGCGACTCAAACAAACTTACTTTAAATCTAGATAAAACTAATTATATTGTATTAAAAACTCACCAAAACACACACTCATTAAAAAGTAATTTAATTAAAATACACAATTTTTAGTTGGAAGAGAAATCCTCAATAAAACTTTTGGGTGTTGAACTTGACCACATTCTATTTTGGAACTTACAAATGAAAAAACTTTGCAAAAAAACTAAGACCTAACATAGGAATACTATTTAAATGCTCGAGCTGTTTACCAAAAAAAATATTGCTTTTAATTTATAACTGATTCATTAATTCAAAAATTAGCTATTGTGTTGAATCCTGGGGAAATGTTGGAACCATTTATTTTAACCAAATCGACGTTCTGTAAAAAAAGTTAAAAGAAAAATCTGTTACTAATTCACACAAAACCTCTTTTCCAAAACTCACTAATTTTACCTGTTCATTCAATACTTGCTCACAAAATTTTCTACTCTACCCAATCTCACTTGCATCACAATTACTTGATTCATGCTTCCCAACTCAACCTACTTATACCAAAATTAATGTGAAGTCTCACAACCCGGAAAGAGTTGAACATCGCAACAAGTATTTACTAAAAACTATCCAGTGTTCGGGAGATGTTAGTGTGAGAGATCCGGGACTACGTCACATGACCAACACGTGACGAGGCTTTAGCAACGCTTGCGGATGATCTACCATTCTTTGTCCGGACGTGAAGCCGAAAGGGACGCTATCACAAAGAGCTTAATACAAACAAGGTACAAGTGGTAACTCCTTCCAACTAGTTATATTGAATCCTGTTACAGTTAGATATCCTGCAAAGACTACAAAGTTCTTTGCAGCTTGAAGCTTTGGTCAAAGCAAGGTATAATGCTGGTGTTGCTAACAGTGCTTTATTAGACAAGTTCATCCCCAGTGAAACTTGACAAAAACAAACAACGTACCAGCAATGCCAATTGTAACAGCTACACGTATCATAAAAGACATAATTCAGTATACACAACAAAGAACATAACAAAAAATAATTAACACGGAACAATTATAACCTGAAGTACCATTTTAGCACTCTGCTATTCTGTTACTAACCTATCTTTCAAACTAGCTGGTGTTGTCACTCATTGCGACACCTTGTGGGCACAATGCGCAACTGTGAATAAACTGAGCTACAGTAAGAGAGACTGCAGAAGCTGTAAATAACAGTTTTGCCGTAAAATGAGAATATGTATTTCAACTTTAGTAGAATATGAAGTGATATAGAATGTTGATCAAATGAAAGTCAAAATAAAGTGTTAGTTCAAAATTTCGTTTGTCAGCAATAATCATTGCTGCATTAGTTTAACTTGCCTAAATGTGCTGAACAGGTAACTTGACAGCAGCACAACATCAGCATTTATTGATGATCGATTGGACAGAGCTGTCTGCAAGTAGTGGTAAAAGAAACGGTAAGGAGTTGTCTTTTCTTGGAAAGAGAGCATAATTTCAAGATTACTCCTACTTGTCATAAACATTGCACACAACAACACAAAACCTAGTTTGAATTCCGCACTACTAAAACTTTTGTTGTATTTCGCAATCAAACTTAACTCTAACACAATTTTTATTTCTAATTTTGTAAAAAATCTAACTGCTTATCTCAAACTGCATTTCTTGGTTTTTTATGAGAATTTAATTTGCGAAAAGATGTTCGCGAACGAACTGAAGTTTTGATGTACAGTCAGTATATAATCAGTGTA
>CALYOO010000209.1:0-66315 GCA_945261195.1 Cryptosula pallasiana
TAATCTATATACCCATATATTATACATGCAAGACAAGACAAACAATGGGAAAGCCCCCTAAGGGTTATATATCAAAACACCTCCCATGTTCTCTGTTTTACATAATAATCTCTATACCCATATATTATACATGCAAAACAATACAAACAATGGGAAAGCCCCCTAAGGGTTATACATCAAAACACCTCCCATGTTCCCTGTTTTACATAATGATCTCTATACCCATATATTATACATGCAAGACAATATAAACAATTGGAAAGCCCCCTAAGGGTTATATATCAAACAATCTGTCACATTTCCTACTTTTCACAATCATTTATATTTTTATACATCACACATAGAAAATAAATACAAACAATTTGAGGGCACTTTAAATGTTATACATCCAAATACCTTCCATTTTACCCATATTTCATAACTTTATAGATAAACATAAATTACGCCTACAAGATAATACAAACAAAAAGAAAGCTTCCAAAGCATTAAAGAACTAAACACATTAACTTAAATTAGTTAGTTACCAAATAAAAGACAATTTATACAAGTTTAAGACAAAATTAAATATTTGATAAACTCCAAAGGTTTATATTGGATAATATTTCGGCAATAATAGTCTTGTAAGTGGAAAGATACACCTTAAAAGGCTTTTTAGAAGAACGTAATGATAAATGCTGTAGCAAATGAGAGATGTCTGTTGGAGAACCACCTGGCTCTCCGGTTGAGTATGATTATGGAAAATATGCGACTGCAGTTGGATAAGAAAGAACTAGAGAAGGAGAGGCAGACCATCCCATGACTGAGTGGCTGTGGTTGGTTAAGAACAGCCGAAACTGGTCTGCTTGATAATTTAGAAGTGGTAGTGGTAGTGCATGAAAAGCAAACAAGTGGTAATGGAGCCTCAGCATTGTAATAAATTTCTTGCCTTGTGTATTGCATAACACGTAGTCAAAATATTCCCTTTAGAGCAGGAAAAAGTGAATACTCTATGCATTACATAACAAAACGATGTGATTAGTTTGAAAAAAAACAGGGTCATTTGCTAACTGGATTGCATCAGCCAGCTGGCAAGTAGACAAACTTCTGACTTTCCTGATGGTGGCGTTGGATATGCATCAGAAGCAGTCACTCACTATAAGTAAGCAGTCATTACTATATTGACACGAGACAGTGTGATGGCTGCCGTATTCTATAACTTGGGAACAGCCTGAGGACTCTTACGAATGTGAAATTGAGACTTCACTTTCCTCTAGATGGCGTGACCGATCAACCCTAGGCTACCTACAGACCAATGACAGGGCACAGAATCTTCGAAAAGCTTGACTGGTTTAGCCAGTGACTTTTTTGACTTTAGGAGCCCTATCTATTTATCCTTTTATATGTTGTATGATCACCTTGTACTCAGAGCAAGTTCTGCGACTGGCTGCAAATACAATGTTGTATATATAGTATCATTGGATGTACCTTGATATGGGTTACTTGATTGCTGTAGAGCTGCAATTCACCTCTTCACTACGACTACTCTTGCTTCTCACTTGATACGCTATTTTAGATGATCGCTTATATAGAAAGAGGGTTTTTACAGGGATGACTAGATATTATTTTTACTATTTGAAACTTTGACTGTCAATTCTGAGCCTCTGGCTTCCTCATGTTTTGGTGTAGTTTGGCAGTTTCTTTGTCTTGGTGTCACATGTGGGTAAATGTATTCTTGGTGTCACTTGTGGATAAAGGTATTCTTAGGATGTGCCAACAAGATGGAGCTTGAAGAATGTTCTAGCACTTAGTCAAAATTATCCGATGGTACAAATACTTATTGCCATGGTATTGTTTGATTATCTAAATCATTACTGCTTTTTAAAAATTTGAAAGCCAAGCATTTGCACCATTATCACATTTTTCCCCACCAGCCCTGCGTGTACATTAGTGTTTTTTGGCAAAATTCAGTCGTGTTTGCTTTTTTGAAATACTTTATTTACACAGGTTTTGAGTTACTAATAGCTTATCATTGAGCATGCTTTCAAAGAAAGAACTGTGTAATTACCATTTTGAGTTCAATATATGGTCTGCACCCTAAACAAACTATGTCACACAGATGAGTTCTGTCCCAAAGTATCTTTGGATTTTGCTACAAGCCTGACGGCGCCCAAACACATTGCTGTTTATAGACTGCTTTAAACGGCTAATAAATTTCGCAATGCTTAAAGCGGCTTTTCTTCAAGGAATTGCATATTCAATTTCTTCTTTGTGTAAAAGCTACATACTTATTACATCACATTGTTTTGTTTAAGTTTGTCAATGGAGATATATATTATAAAGCACTTGAAACTGCTAAACTATGACAAGCCATTGCAATTAAACTAACATTTTGTGATAAGATAAGGTATTGGCCACAGACTAGCAGACAGGCTGCCTGACCGCAAAATCTATTACAGGCTATAGTGTCAGTGACATTACAGATAGGCATGTATGCACGTGTATGTGTCTCGTCCAAACCATTGAAATAATAAAACCGGCAGCATAGTATTAGCTGCACAAAATCAATGCCATCTTAACATCTGCACCACTACTAAAAAAAATTACTAGGCAATAGTATTAGCTGAATGTTGAATATCCATTGTTCATATTGAGATTAAAAAAGAACAGTGTGTGATGCTTTCAAAACTATCTGATTTACATCAATTTGACGGCAAGAATCAGATGCATCCAATAAAAGCTGCTAAAAAGTTGGTTTTTAAAATAGAACTCTTATCCTGGTAAATATATTTCTTGGAGATAAGAACAGCAGGTTCAAGACATGATTGCCGAAGTTTTGACATTGCTATTTAGGAAAAAAACATGCTTCCGAGTTTCGTTTCAATGTGTTGCATCAGCAACGCATGAATAAACCTAAAAATTTTGTTAGAGTGGATATTTTGTCTGCGACTCTGATATTTTGAATACCAAACAATGTCAGTCTGCGTGCTTAGTGAAATTTTGCCTTTTAGTATTTTATATCTTGCGGTGTCATAGCAAATCAACACAGTTATGACATTTCTCAACAGTCACTAACTTTTCACACAAGTATCATTACATCAGGGCTGCCTACATTCACACGGTCAAAACAAAACCGGGATGTAGTCATGCTAAAATTTTGAGGTTAATCTAATGCCACAACCAGATTTGCCTTGCAGCAATCCTTTGTTCTAATAAAGGGGGTCAGTGCATTCAATAGCAGCATTGCAGCCAGTGTCCACTGGTTATAGCTTGTACACTGCCTTGGCTGGCATCAAGAAATTATTATTCTATTGATAAAATATCAAAGGTTAGTACAATTTTAGAATTAAATATACAGTTCTAGCGTTAAAGTGTTTCTATAACTCTGATTCAAGCTTTATGCTATAGTAATATATACAGTACCATATACTATATTCAGTACTATATACAATATTACATACTCTTTACTATATACATTACTAAATACTCTATATTATATATTCTATACTGTATACAACACAATAGACCATATGCAGTTCTATCTACTATTTTATACTATATGAAGTACTACTCTTGTCATGGTCAGTTTCAAAGTCATCAAACAATTCGTGCCCTTCCATGCTTATGAATTTATTTTAGCCACTATTTTTCATTATATTCATGCTTATCCTCAGCTATAATTCAGATGCTCTCTGTCAAAAAATTCTAGCTTCTATCATCTGTTGTTTACACCAGCCAGCTGTATTTGAGAATAAAAAACCTACATTTTAAGTTTATTAGCAATTTTCTTGCAATAACAGTTAGTGGAGTGCTCTGAGCAGTAACGTTTCATTTAAAAATAGCCCTAAAAGCTTTGACTGTCATGTATTTTTACATTGCAAGTTATTGGGACTGTTTTCTAAGACACGAGCTTAATCGTAGGAATCTCATTCTAAAGAAAAGGTAGTACAGTATTTTTTTCCAAAATGCTTGTGGTACATTATACACATATTTACAGCTATTCAAACTTGGAAATGCGGTGGAAAGGTTTTACTTTACAGAGTGTAAAACAATGTACATGTAGCTGCTTTTTTACTACCACTTCCCTCTTCAAATGAAATAGCTGATCATATATGGATGCTGTCGGCGTAACCTTGTAACATTGCTGGCAATGACGTTAAATCAGCAAAAAGCTTCAATTGTGAAAAATCATATATCAGTCTGTGATTTTGTATGAAATTCTGTACAATAACAAATACTTGCCACAAAGGAACAGTAAATCATACAGTTTTTGTTACTCTTGTGAAAGAATTTGACTCATTCAACTTTGAAGTTTGAGACACTATTTGTATAATTACTCAGACCATTCTTAGTGTTCAAGCTTTTTTTGTTATTTGAACATTTGAAAAGCACACAAAAGAATTTCACAAAGAACGAATCAAGTGTCAGTTGATATGATCGGAGTATATTACACATAAGACTTCCAATATCACTTTTAGAAGGATGAGTCAATCATAGCTACCCATTAATTGTTGGCTAGTTGTCCAGTAGTCACTGACCACAAATGAATCAGCAGCAGTCCTAAATCACATTTTCGCCAGGGTGAAAGGCTTGCAAGAGTTAACATGTACCTGTATGCAATTCGCTCAGTCATAATTCATCAACGTTTAACTCATGTCTATTATACCTCTTTTACTGATAAATTTATGATTACTTCCATCCGGTACAAAATATCTTTATTTGCATTAGTTTTTGGCATTCCAAAACTAGCCATCACTCCGCTGGAAGCACACTATTCAGATTTATTTGTGTCACTAGTTCCAAAAAATGGGACAGAGTTTTCTAAGCATGAAGGCAAAGCGGAATGTAAACCTAATACATGACGAAAATAAATTTAAAATTAAAAAATGTTTATAATTTTTTATTGAAAAAACATAACATTGACATAGAAATGTAATAAACAGTATCATCAATAATCATTAGGGATGTGAGTTGATATAACTAACAGAAGGTTTGGGATATCCATCCAGGGACTCACTTTGATGCTTCTTGATACAAGTACTTCATTCAGCTGTCATATGATAAGCCATGCTTGTTGAGCAGGGAGCTTGTGTTAGCATAGCACTACAACAAGCCATGCCCACCATAAAACCAGCTGTCGTTTTCAAAAAGCAAAGGTATATGCACTACAAACCTGAGTCCATGTGTGATAAAATCAAGCCAAGGTCAAAATGAATACACTTTGAATCAGACTCAGTTTACCATAATAAAACGAGCACTTTGTCAGTTAAACTTAAAATTCTAAGCACCAGTGCAAGCAACTTAATCACACACACGTATAAAGTAAAATAATTAGAAATGTAAAGATTTCAAATTTTTGGGCACCTTTTGCTATACAAAAAGTTCATACAGTTATATCTATTGTGGGAGTGTTTCACTGCAGCTCAAGTTTTAACCGTTAATGAATATGTAACAACAGCTAAAAAATTGGATTTCTCTGCTTAATGTGTGGACTACCAGTGAAGACCACATTTTTGTTCTCCGATGTCGGAGATGTCGAAAAACGCTTTTAACAAAGACTCCGTGATCAACGACCGAAATCCTAAGCAATTAATTATTTTTAATGTAACCAAATAGGCAAGTAGTTGGTCTCAAATTAAACAAACAAAGTAGGGGATAATGATAACATTATGTCAATATCAGTCTGCTATTTTCCACTAAAAATTCAAGCTGCATGAGAATGAAAGAGCTTATCAAACTTCAAAGTTTATCTCAATTTTCACATGTAAGACATGTAATGGCAACATATTTAGTAATAACTCTTTGTACATGTTAAATGCGTGTTGAGCTAATTGGAAATTGCTTACCTCCATATATTACATTTTCATTTGGTTTCATGCACAGGGCATACAAAAATATATTTTATTGAAGTGTCAAATAATGAGTTTTTACTTCATTGAAAGTTTACTGACCACATAAAGAACTGCACCAAAGATCAAGGAAATACTTACTTAGAGTACATAGTAAGAAAGCTGACAGTTTTTACTTCATCATAGATTATGTTCAACACGGGAGCTATTTGAAAATTGGACTTGAAAGCAAATTAATAAAGTTAAAAAACGGATTAAAAAATAATACTTGACTATGTGATAATACATTTGGAGGCTTACTCATACTTTACTGTGATGCAACACAAAACTGCTAAAACCATTAATTGAGGCATGGAAAACATTAATTACCATGCGTATAATGTATATACACACATATATATATATATACATTTATATATATATATAAATAAATATATGCAGGGGACAACTCACTTTTACGAAAAATTTTGGATATTTCCATCATACCTGGGAGGCTTATATATAAATTTATATATGCCCCCTGACGTATAAGGCAAAACCTATTTCAGGGCCGTATTGCTCTTTACGGTCGCTCCGGCTGAAACCGGAGCACTTTTGAAGAGTACGGCGTCGCAAAAAATGCTAATTCAGCTGCCAAATTCAAAGCCTGCGTGATAATAGTATTTTCTATGAACAGACAAATCAACGATAATGTTGTTGTTAACCATTTTTCTTAACCAAGCAATAACAGAACTTTGACAACGGGCTCTATCTTTGCTCAACTGAGAAATTTCAAACTTTCAACCTCTCAGGCTATTGTTCTATGTTTCAAGTTATTTCTTTTTTTGTGTTCATTTGTGTATCACCCATGCTCATTGGCTGTTCAAATGAATAGCTAGCGCTTATTGGGTGACAATGTAATTTTACACGGGGAAACTTCTCAACAATGTTTACAAAAAGAAAAAAATGACAGATTTTTGTCTAGTGAGCAAGATTTATTGTTTATCTTGATGCAGTTTACTTTTTTGGCTTAGCTAGTGGTAGGACAATGTAGCAGTGTTTATTGGTAGCTGTTTTTTTGTTATCAATTGATCAACTAAAGCTAGCATGGTGGTCAGGAAAAGAAAAATTCATATAAATGAATAGCATAATAATAATAATAATAATTAATAATAATAAATAATAATAATTATTATTTATTATTATTCTTATTATTATTATTTATAATATTACTATCAATCTTCTTAACAATGGCAACATTATAATAATGTTTTCATGATGGGTAAAAATAATCAAATGAATAAAACACTAAAAAACACCATCTGAAATACTAATAATTATTAATAATTAATTAATATTGACACATTCCCCATTTATTATATATCATTAATATTATTATGTAGTACTAATAAATTTGATAATTATTAAAAAAATTATGAATAAAAATAATAGTAGAAGCTTAGTAGTAGTAAGACTTGAGCAAATAATAATAAATAAATAATGATTATTATTATTGATTATATTCTTCTTACTACTACTAGGTTACTACCATTATTTTTATTATTATTAATGATAATAATTATTATTATTACATGGTGATTATGATGATTTATATAAATGGGAACTTGTCAATATTGTGAGGGACCAGACTTGCCAACCTGAGAGTGGGGAATTGAGTGAGAATTAGATTTGGGGCAAACTTCACGCGCAAAATTTGATGAATGGGGCAATATGCATTAATAAAAGCTAAATGCAAGGTGGCTACTACAACCAGCTAATGCAACATGTCACATTACGTATGGATAGATAGCCTACAGTGGCAGATCTGGAAATGTGTGAAAGGAAACCCACTTTTCGCCAAAATTTTTTTAGCTTGTTTCAAAGCATAATGCTCTTCCTTTTGAATGATTTCTTTCTCTTTGAAACAAAAATGACACCCCTATAAATTATGTTGAAAAACAGCTATGGCACACCGTGGACACACAGGATTCTGGCACTATTTTGCAAGTTTCAAAGAAAGTATATAGCAGCCTGTGTATAGCACAGGGCTACTACTGTAAAAAGCTGTGGGGTTTTTGGCCACTTTTAGGAAATTAATGTTGTGTTACAAAACACAATAAAGTTCCCAAAAGTGGCTCAAACCCACCAATATTCTGCTGTAGGCCTGTGTAAAATACCTATGGATTAAACTTAGGTAACAATGATACTTGCAACAAAGTTTTTCAAAAATATTAAATGGAAAGGTCTATTTCATTCATGATGGTGCTATAATAATAGTAATATCAATTATTATAATTGATTATATTCATTCATATTGTGAAGGACGCCACAAGTGTAACCCCAGTTCTACTACGTAACAATCTACCATTCATAGACTTACTCATTAATTATCTCATATCCAGTTTTATGCTTGCAGCTTCACCCAATCAATGCTAAGGGGTGGAGCCTTTTCTCATATTATATTCTAGGGCGGTGCTAAACAATACTAGTCACCCAATCAGTTCATACAAGGCGTGACTTCTCTTTATATTTTATATATTCTCTTTGTTTCACCCTTTATTATAAAATGCTCAGTTTACATGTAATAAATCAGAGTTACACTGCACACTCTCAGAAGTCACTTTGTTTTACAAAATACTTCACAGCGCACTATACAAAACCTCTGCAACAAACTTATCCAATATAGCTTGCTATAACGATAAACTCAATTGCACAGTAGTATAGACATCAGTCAGAATAATAGCCAGACTGTTCGGCCTTGCTTGATATTTGTTCGCCCTTGGCTGTGGAGGGCAAGAGTGAGACTGGCCGGCTCAGCTATCAGTCAGAGATGACTAGCCACTGAGTCAGCAGGAAGTCGTAGCTGTGCCACTACACAAACAGAGCCTACATTTGGTGAAGGGAGGAAGTACAGGTGCTGAGGCTAAGCTACCAAAAGTGAAATCCTGTACAATATTTTAATTATAATAATTATAAATAATCGTCAATTGTTTTGTTGTGGATTTTTCTATGTAAAGAGTTTTTCGTGCATGCAGCGCTTGTTTTAAAAGTTCTTGAAATTTCATTGGTTGTTGGTTTCTCATAAATACAAATGACTGCAGTTGAGAGCATGGCAAAATATTAGCAAATTTGTCCAGATCTAGTGTTCTGAACCAAAAGTCACCACCATTCCAGTATTTGTGGTAACCTGTATTTCAGAAGTGTTAGATCACCTGAAACAACACAAAATAAAAAATTGTGTCAAGTATGTAAGCCTAAATGGCAGCCTTAGAAAAATAATCACCAATACTTTTAATACAGCAAGTTTAACTCTTTCCACTACTAGTATTAGTAGTCATGATATTAAAGAAAGTGCAGCAACAACAGCATCCTTACCCAGCTACCACAACAAGCGACTCCCATTTCAGACTGTTTAACTGGTGTGTTATAAACTTGGAATAATTTGCCCTAAGTTTATGTTCAAAATAATAAAAGACGAACATTAGTTATAAAACAATAACCAACTTTCCTTAATAGATTTATTGATACATTCTCCAGGTAATAAGAAGTATATTACGTATACTGATGTTGATTTTGTGAGTGAATGATGCTTTTTGTATTTTCAAAAACTTGACAAAATAATCCAAGTCACTCAATAAACCCCCAATAAACTAACAAGTTAATATTATAGTTAATTTTTTGATATTTTTTTGCTGCAAAATGTATAGACCATCATCACTCACTGGCTAACTGTGATACTGTAGTAAGTAAGATGTGTATGTTCTTGCACTTGTTAGAACATATATATCTTAACGCAGCATCATTGACTGAACCTTCCGCAATATTCTGTGTAGGCCTGTGGTATCGAGTGTAAATGACAATAAATAATTATAATTTGATTATTACTGATTATTGATGTGCACTTGCATACACGGTCACAGTGGTGAACACAGCATGTGAGTTTTGTTGAAATGATCTGTAGTAACAAGTAAATATCTAAAAATTATTATATCAATATGATAATTAATGTAAATTATTTACTTTCAGCTTTGTTATAGAGTTGAAGAAACGCCGAGTAGTATGTAATGAAAACTTATATGAGTATTATTTTGTTAACGATTCTTCTCTCAATGAAGCCAGATGTTGTTGCTCATATATAAACCTCAATTTGCTTTATATCCAGATAGTAATGTAATCTTTCTTATACTATACATACAGACCATTGGCGTGCCTGTGTTGTCAAGCCTGTAGTCAACAATTGCAAATCTATGCATACTTACTAAAGGCAGAGCTGTGACAAATCACGATTTTCATGACTCAAATCAAATCATTTGAATTTTCCTTCAAATCAAATCACATTTTTACAAGTGAGTAAAAATTTGAAATCAAATCAAGTCAAATCATGCGTTTTCCCAAATCAAATCAAATATTTGGAGCGTCATTTGCAGCAAACTTTTCAAATCGTCACTGAAACTATTAGAAATGTAATAAAAAAAAACCTTCTGCTTTTAATAGGCTGCCTAAACAAATTGACCCAAATTTAGATCACAATGTGTGGTTAGCTGGCCTCTAGAAAACAATATTCTAACTTGATTACTTCCGCAAACTTGCATTTTCCTTTGTACACTTTCGAGTGGAACTTATTTATTGGTATGCCAACCGATATATATTATCATTTAAATTTCAAAATAATGCTTAGACTAGCCAAATGAACTAGCCAGTTCCATGCAATAGATAAAATGTACACACACCCAGTAAACAAAACAACCAACCACCATAGGCTATACCTTTCTGAAGTTCTTTCATTGTCAAAAGACTGTCGTTGTGGTAGCCTATATTGCTAATAGTACCAGCGATACTAGATAATTGATAAATAATAGCAAACACTGAGCATTAGTTTGCATATGTATCAAAGCAGTTATCATTATAGTACATCATCAACTAATGCATTACTCACTCACTACAGATAAGTAAATAACCTGGTCGCCATTCATAAACACTCACCACTTTCAAGTCAGAAAAGAAAGTAGTCAACTAATAATTCAACTATTGCTGATGAAAACTAATACATAAAAGAAAAGGCAGCATAGTTTTCCATGATCCTTGATTACTATAGGCTAATAATTAGGTAGTTCCTTTTCACTGCTTTTATTTATTTGCTACAGTTGAATACTACAATCTCAGGTCAATTACAAGCATTAAGAAAAGCTGCAAACATCATCACTGGCTTTTTTGATGATTTGCCGTATTTTTGCAAATATTTGGTCAAATCGTGTGACAAGAGGCAAATCAAATCAAATAATGATGAAGAGTAACCAAATCAAATCAAATCACCAGTTGTATCAAATATTTGAAACAAATCATTTTTCAAATATTTGAGTCACCAAATATTTGAATCTCGGTGATTTGGTCACAGCTCTGACTAAAGGCAAAGATATGGTGGCTCAGAACGTTTTGCTTTTTGTGTTTTAAACCGTCTGAACGCTTTCCAAACCGTTTGAACGAATTTGAAATAGTCTGAGCTTTTGCAAAAACTTCTGAACGCTTTGTGAAATCGTTCGTGAGCTTTGAAAATCCGAGCCGATTTGGTAGTTCGCTCTATTGATCATAGATCTGGTCCGATTATGATGGATAATGTTTCTCCTAAACACTGAACAGTTGAATTTTCCTTAAATAAATAATTAATTTTTTTATTTATTAAATATTATTTGCTTTAAATTATTTTAAATAATAAATACAACCTAACTGTAAATGTAAAAATTCATTTTAGAGATTATATTCAACAACATTTTTATACAGTTAATTAACTTGCTCTATGTCTTTGGATCGACGTCTATGTTGATGAAGTTATATAGAGGCTATAAATAAAACGATGCCGATCGCTTTTGGTTCGAAAGCCATGTGCCTTGCAAACTTTTCCAACCATTTCAAAATAGTTTAGACTATTTTAAAACAGTTCAGACTATTTCAAAATAATTCATACGGTTTGTAAATAGTTCATACTCTTTCTAAAGTGTCCATACCGTTTGTAATTTTCTAAATCATCTGGATCATTTCTAAACCGTCTGAACTATTTGCAGATTTTACAATTGTTGGACAGGAAATACAGTTTTATAGCATTAATCCCGCAACTGCTGAGGCCGACAATTAATATATTATAACCAACAAGCCCGTTTTTAAACTTAGTTTCTTGGGCTACTTTACTACAATTACCTAATTATTTTCAATGTAAAAGACGCTTTGCAAACCGTCTGGACTATTTCAAATCCGTTCATACGCTTTGAAAACGAAACCGTCTAACGTTATGAGCCACCATACAAAGAAAACATGTTTTGTTTGCACAAGCGCTACTATTAGTAAGCAATGGTGTTGACCAATCAACATATAGTCTGATTTCAACCAATCACTGCGTGCACAAAAAACTCTTTACATAAAAAAATCTATTTTGTAATTAAACTATTGTATTATAATTTTATCATATTAATTAATTATTAATTTAATAATAAAAATAATTATTAATAAGTATAAAACAACAATGACTTTAAAGATAAATGTTGATGATAAATAATAATGATAATAATTATCATTACTTAATAATAACACTATTAATAGTGATAGATAATATTATTTATTCATTTATAAATAATAATAATAATAATAATAATAACTACTACTGTAACTAACTATAATAATAATATAATAATAATAATTAATAAAAATTATTATCTTCTTATGTCGATGTTGAAAACATTGAATAAAACAGTTGATAACAATTCTTATTTGACAGCTGAATTTTTGCAGAGGTCAACCGCTCTTGCACTGAAAAAAATAAAGTAGTCATAATAAGTGGTAGTGGTTAGTAAGACTAACAACATATGCTGAGATAAATTTCATCCATGAGTACAAAAGAGAAAAACATGATACGATGATGATAGTAGATGTGCCACAAGTGGGTCATGCCTGCTGAAAACACAGCCCAAATACTAAATCTAGTTGAAGGGCAACTACAAGCACCCCAAAGGGAGGAAGTATTTCATAGACTATCTGCAGTTCAACCCTTTGCAGCGATGCAAACAAAATACTATTATTATTTTGAGCATAGATGATATAATAGTTGATAGATTGTAGTTGATTATTATGAATTATAAAAATTTAATAAAATAATTTTTTTTTTAGTCATAATGGGGAAAAGCGTGAGACGCGCGTGAGAGGCGTGAGAAATGGGGCAATTGAGTGAGTCTCACGCAGAATGCGTGAGAGTTGGCAAGTCTGTGAGGGACGCCAGTACTTAGCAAACGTTATTATTATTATTCGTACTTGGCCTAAGCCTTTGACTCAATATCGTCTCACCTTTGTTCTCATTGTCTACACATTGTCTGAGACATTAACTCACTGTCTACGCATTATCTCAATATGTACTCGCTTATGTTCTGTCTATGTTTTGTCCCAGTTCTATTGATACGAGTGTCTATCTAGAACAGTTCTATGATGTGCCCAAATAATAATTATTATTATTTCATGTTTTACTTTTTCCATGATTTTAATTATATAAATGCATTTTGGTGCTGATGTAAGGGCAAGGCGTGGCTTGCTCCAATATTTTACCCAGGCGTGGTTTAAGCAACTTGTACCCGCCTACTCTGTATAAATATCTATGTTTGTATAATAAAAATCAGAGTTAGCCTGGCTCTCAGAAGATTCTTTCTCTCAAGAAGCAAGCACAGCTAGAAGCAGCAAAACTACAAGCGCTGACCTGGTCGACTATTAGCAAGCACAAGGCTTGGTGGAAAGTGAGAACGGTTTGCCCTATCACTGCGTGTTCCCTCACCTGAGGTGAGAAATACGACACAAACACCTAGTGCCCTAATAGTTCAACTTACATTAAATTCGGACTCTGAGAGTTCGAGACAAGATAGTGCAGCAATAATTTCAGTGCAATTATTGTCGATCTCGACTGAGTCAGATTCGACAACAAATAATTCCAGCACAATTATTGTCGGTGGCAACAGTTCGCAACAAACTATAAACTAGACAATAATTCCAGCACAATTATTGTCGGTGGCAACAGTTCGCAACAAACTATAAACTAAACAATAATTACAGCGCAATTATTGTCGACCATAGACATGTTCGGATGCAGCCAATAATTATCAGATAATTATTGTAACCTGCCAGCAATCATTCCACGCCAGATTCGGCCGCACCCATAACTGCTAAAGCCAATGTACACACTCTAACAATAATAGTATATTATTGAGCGCTGACTTAGGGTAGAGGAAGAGCACGTCGGGAAGGTGTACTGGTGGCTACCACCCAGACACGAAATCCTGTACAATATTAATAATTATTATTTTTTTATGGTGTTGTTCCGAGTTTAATTAATTATTATTTATTAATCCTAATGGCCTATATATATGACAATATTATTATAATACACAATTTTTTATCAAACGATATTTTACTTTTAGTTTTTTATGAGGTTTTGGGTGGGACAAGAGACCTGTATTTTTGCAGACATTGAACACTTGAAGTAAAAAAGTGCTTCAGTAGTTGGATAACAGTGTGTTAATATGTGTGGTTACAGGGATTGCAGCAGCCTGCTGTATATTTTTCATCAATCGATTTGTCAATGGTGTCTTTCATCAACTACTACTACCCTTTACTTTTAGATGAGTGCTGCGGTTTGTGCTTAGTCAATCAATAGCATGTAATTTTCACCACAATTATGGAGATCAATAAAGAAAAAATATTTCTTGGTATAATTGTAATAATAATAACCCGAACAATAATAGGATAAGACTTCTTTAAACTCAGAATTTAACAAAGTGTTTAGGGTGGAGCAACAAAAAAAATTTGATTTGCAGATAATAAAAAGCTGGTTATTTGGCTCATTTGGGAATAAGTTTTTTGGTCTGAAATGCTCTGCAAAGCCCATGCCAGCACTGAATTTTGCAAAATTTTCCGCTCGCGCGGGGCATAAGCGGGGGAGGGGTGCCCGCACCCCACCCCTCCCCCGCACCCCCTCCCCTCCCACCCAATGGCAGGACCACTTTTTGAACCAACACTACAGCCCTGATCTATATATATATATTTTCTATATGACCTCCTAAGTGAAATGCCTCCTAAGTACCATTATATGTTTATATATATATATATATATATATATATATATATATATATATATATATATATATATATATATATATATATATATATATATATATATATATATATATATATATATATATATATATATATATATATATATAGTCATTTGTTACTTCTACAAAAAATAATGTTGTTATTTTAGCAGGAAGTATGGAGATGGAGGAGGGAAGTGATGTAAAAACACAGGAAGATTGGGAATGGCTCATGAAAAATCATCATGTTATCAGACTTCCAGATGCTGATGATGAATACATAGATGATGAATACATTGGTAAATACAAAGATGAAATGGAGATTGAACTTGAAAATTCTTGTCAAGAAAATTCCTCATCTTTTCAAGATTCACCATCTACTGAAAATACTATAACTCTCAGTAATCAGTAAGTTTTTGAATCATAAATTAATAATAGTAGTAGAGTAATTTTTTTTGCTTATTTTCTATATACATTCCATGATTCAAAGTAGAAATATTACGAATACATCTCTATTGTAGTCAAGAGTCAGAATGTCAGGAGGTAAATGTAAAAGAGAGAGTGGGGAATCGAACTCATAACACACAGTAAGTTTTCAAAAAAACTAATTAATAATATTCTTTGAGTCGTTTTTTTTGATACATTTTGTACAGAATACATGTGCTATAGCAGAAGTAATATGTATTAACATCTCTATTGTAGACAAGATTCAAATTATCAGGAGACAAATGTAGAAGAAACTCCAGGAATTTGTCCTAATTGGAAATGGCTCGAAGAAAATCTCATTTGTTTTCGTTTACCTGATGAAACAGCTAATCAGTTAGGATTCGGTGTAGAAGATCGCGCACCCGATGCTAGCATGATAGTCAAAGATATGGAACCAATTGCGGAAGTTGTAGTTGAAGAAAGTGAAAATGAATCAATGGTGGAAAATGAAGAAGGAGAAGGTAATGATGCTGAAGAAGTAGTGCAAGAAGAAGAACAAGAAACGAATGATTCAGATTTTGAAAAATCTACTACAGCATCCACTCTAGGTATTATTGACAATAGTGTATCTCCATCTTTTCATGATGAAGAATGGGACAATCTGATTGCCAGATATTGGGGTGCTATGAAAACCAAACACAGAGTTGGAAAAGTGATCGAACTTTTAAATGTAAGACTTTGGGATGGGATTCCAAGAGATCAAGCTGATACCTACCAAAATAACTATCATGATTCAGGAGTGTTGGAATTGCTGAAAAAGGTTTGGAGACAATTGAGCTCAAGAGCAAAAGTCAACTGTAGCATAGGTTGTATACTAGAAAATAAAAATGATGGTGAACTTCGATACTTTCACTCATCATCAAACAATGCTACTGTATATCCGAAAGCTAAATTGATTGAAACTGAAGAACAGCTTGATGACTTTTTTGTTGATGTTATGGAGACTGATCATCGTACTAATAGCTTGAGACAGAGGCCAAATACGGCTTGGAGATTGATGTTGATTACAAACATCTCGTTTTATTTCTACAAACTACTCGGAATGGGAAAAGTTGGAGGACGTAAAAAGACTGATACTTCGAACACGGTTCCTCCTTATGTTTACCTCAATCGACATATTCGTACCATGGTATGTAATAGTCATGGTGTGCCATATAATGATAATTTGTGTTTCTTCAGATGCTTAACAATGCAAATGATGCTTGAAAAGGATAACAATACTCGATCAACTCGACCAGATGCAAAAGTTGTACAGAAGCTTTACAAGCGCTATTTAAATCTACAGAGTAAAGACTGCGATGGATTTTTAATGGAGGAATCGGTGAGAACAGGTTTGGAAGAAGGAGTGGATGAAATGAATTTGTTGGATTTGGAAGACGAATTTGATGTAAAGATAACGGTGTTCACACTACATGAAAACAACACATCTACGGTTATTTGGTGTTCGAACTCAAAACATGAAAATAAATTGTATCTCGATCTGCAAGACAGACATTTTAGTCTCATCACAAACTTGGAAGGATATGCCAGAGCATACAAGTGTCCAACATGTTCCACTTGCTTTGACAGATTTGGTAATCTGAAAAGACACAGATGCTCAACCTCAAATGCAACAGACATGGTTTTTCCTGGGGGAGAATATAAACCTCCCGCCACAATTTTCAACAAGTTGAGAGAACAATTTGGAATAAACATCAGCACGGATGATCCTTTGAGATATTATCCATATTTTGCCACATATGATATTGAATGTATGCTTCCTGAATGCGATGAGAATAAAGATACGGACACCACTTTCTACACTAGCGAACATAAACTCTTGAGCATTTCCATTTGTTCAAACGTACCTGGTTTTGAGATGCCTCGATGTATTATCAACAACGGTGATAAGAGGAAGTGTGTTGAAAAATTTATCCTACATTTGGAAAACATCGCGGAAGAATCGTACATTCGAGTGAGAAAAAACTTTTCCCGAATTATAGAACGAGTAACAGATGAGATACAACGATTGGAAAAAGCTGAACAAAAATTCCTTGATCAATCACCGCTTGAACAAAAACCGTTTAGACAAAAACTAGGAGTCTCCAGAGTTCTGGTTGAACTGGAAAAGTACATGGAAAAGCTTCCTGTTCTAGGATTCAATTCGCAGAGCTATGACATCAACGTGATGAAAGGAATTTTGCTAGAACAATTGAAAGACATCTCAGGTAAAGATTTTGATTTTGTTGTCAAAAAAGGAACCAAGATGCCTGTAATCAGCATAGGATCGTTTTTGTTTCTGGATTGCACAAACCTTATCGCTCCTGGATACAGTTACGAAATGTATCTCAAAGCATACAAATGCGAAGTTGCAAAAGGATTTTTTCCTTACGAATGGATGAAAGACTTGAGTCAACTGCAACAAAAATATCTACCTCCGAGAAAAGCTTTCTACAGCTCGTTGAAGCAAAAAAGCATCAGTGAAGAAGAGTACGCTATTTGTCAGAAAGCATGGAAAGATAATAACATGAGCACCATGAGAGATTTTTTAAAGTGGTACAACAACTTGGATGTAACCCCATTCGTTCAAGCTTCGGAAAGACAAAGAGCTATCTACAGAGAAGACGGGATCGACATGTTGAAAGACGGTATATCTTTACCAGGATTGGCACTTCGGTGGATGTTTAACAAAGCTCCCCAACCATCTCCTCCGCAACTTTCTTCTTATTTAGATTTTCGAGAACTTGGTAATTCATTTCGACAGACTCTCCCAATCTGCCTGATTGACAAATGCAATACGGATCTGTATTACTTGATAAAGAAAAACATCGTTGGAGGTCCCAGTCTGGTGATGCACAGATATCACGAAAAGGGACTGACGAGAATTAGAGAACATTGGCTTGGAAAAAAATCAAAAATTTGTGATAGAATCTATGGAGTTGATGCAAATGCGCTCTATTTATGGTGTATGATGCAATCAATGCCTACTGGTTATCCTCGAAGAAGAAAAATCGAAAATTCCTTTGTTGCTGAACCAGTAAAATTTAGCAAGGTAGCTCATAGCTGGTTACAGTTCCAAATGTTTTCAAAAAAAATCAATATCAGACATCAGCTCAATGGAGGAGAAGTCGCTCTCGGACAACGGAGTCTCCGCGTCGATGGATTTTGCATTGAAACTGGAGATGTCTTTCAATTCCATGGTTGTTTTTGGCACGGTCACAACTGCACTTTCAACAACGCTAGACATCAGGAGCTTCATCCTACTAGGCAAAAGTCAACGGCTCAATTGTATAGAGACACAATGAAAAATGAAGAGTATCTCCGAACTCTTGGTTATACAGTCATCTCGATTTGGGAGTGTGAGTGGATGAAACGTGTAAAAACTCATACAAATTTACAAAAATTTGTCGACACTTTTTACGACTCTTTCTATCCTAAAATACTTGAAAGAAAGCTGAATCAAGAAGAAGTGTTGGAGAGAGTTCAATCAGAGGAATTTTTTGGATTTGTTGAATGCGACATTGAAGTCCCTGAGGATCTAAAAGATAAATTTTCCGAAATGTCTCCAATTTTTAAAAACACAATGTTGAGCAGAGAGCACTTGAGTAATGAGATGAGAAACTTTGCAGAAACCGAAGGATTCCTCAATACCCCACAACGTTCGCTAGTTGGAAGCTTATTTGGAGAAAAGATATTGTTAATGAGTCCGTTGTTAAAGTGGTACTTGAAACAGGGATTAAAAATCACCAAAGTCTATCAGCTCATAGAATACATCCCTAGAAATGCTTTTGAGGCTTTTGGAACATCGGTTTCGGATGCTAGGAGAATGGGAGATAGGGATCCTAGTCAAGAGTTGCTTGCCAACACCAGTAAATTGGTGGGAAATGCTGCCTATGGAAAAACAATCACGGACAAGGAAAAACATTCAAAGGTCAAGTACATTGATGGATCCAGAAAAGCTTCATTCCATATCAGAGGAAACAAATTTGTTGCTATGGAGGAGATATCAGAGGATTTTTACGAAATAATAAGTGCTAAAAAAATGGTACGTTTTAAACTTTAATTAAAGCCAATACAAAAAAACTGTTGCATTCTTCAAGTTCATCACATTAATCATTATGATATTCATTTCAGCTGAATATGAATGTTCCTGTACACTTGGGTTTCTCCATACTACAATATGCCAAGCTGAGAATGTTGCAGTTTTACTATGACTTTATGGACAAGTAAGTCACTCATAGTTTTCCTCTATTAACCTAATAGTTAAATTAAACAATAGTCATAACCCTAAATAAAACAGTCACCTATTTTTTAATTATAGATACATCGATAGACATGATTTCCAGTATGTAGAAATGGATACAGATAGCGCGTACATGGCTTTGAGCGGATCGTTAGAAACATTGGTGAAAGCAGACATGAAAAAAGAGTTTTATGTCGATTATGCCAACCGGTTTCCACGTCCATACTGCGATACACATATGGATGAGTTTTTGAAAGTTAAAATAATGGGTGCTGAATGGAACATACGTGACTTTTGTGAAAAAGTGCTAAAACATGGAAAAAGAACACCTGGGTTGTTCAAAGAGGAGTTTACTGGAGATGGAATTGTTGCGCTCAACTCTAAATCCTACTACTGTTGGGGAGAAAAAGGAAACAAGTTTAGTTCCAAAGGTTTAAACAAGCGAAGTAATGATTTAAGCAAACACAGTTATCTGAATGTATTGAGGACAAGAAAGTCTTTCAAAGGAACCAATCGAGGTTTCATAATGAAAGATGGAAAAATGTTAACCTACAGACAAATCAAACGAGGACTCACATATTTTTATGCTAAAAGACGAGTATGTTCAGATGGAGTGTCAACAGAACCTACTAGTGCTTAGTAAAATAGAAACCGATTGTATATCTTAAACAATTTCTTTTTACATTTTTACTGTATACATATTTTAGCTCATTATTATATTCATTAGTAAAAGTAATATTTATAGAATAAAAATATATATAAATGTAAGCATAAATAAATACATAGTTGTACATATATACATGAATATGAGCAAACTAAAAAATTATTTACACTCAAGATGCCATAACAGAACAAAATTATGTAAAACAAAAATCAAAAATTAAATGCCATAAAACCACTGCTCTAATCAATGCCATAACACATTGCATAAAAACAGACATAAACACCACAAAAAAACACTGGCTCACACCTATGAATACATCTCATGATTAAAACCACAACTCACATCCACAACTCACACCCACAACTCACACTCCCAATTAAATCCCCGGGGGACCCAGGTGGCTTGAACTGCTCATATAACACTACTTCGAGACTAGTGCTATTTTGTAGAATGTAGACCATAACAGCAGTGTCCCCCTTTGGAGAGAGGTAGAATACTCGAGACTAGTGCTATTTTGTAAAACGCAGACCAAAATCCACTATGGTATTTGATTGCGCTAGTTGGATGGAACGTCAGCCGAATATATACACTTGTTGGCTGGGCGCCAACTATCTTGATTGCCTTGCTACCAGAGTATGTTAAGACTTCCCATCAACTAGTGATAGGCACTCACCCCTGATTGGCTTGGACAACCAAAAGAGCAGTCGTATTGACAACCCGTCTAGAATTCATAACAGTTATTAATTACCATTCAGCCTGCTTGTATTAGCCAATTATATCCATGTATTTTCCACCTGGTCATTACAATATTTTCTCTATAAATATAGCTGTTATTGATCGATAAGGCAGAACTCTTAGTGCGTTCATACTGCGAAGTTGTCTTGGCAATTTGTTGTGAGCCCTGCTGTATAGGCGAATACATTAACATTATGTTTGTAACTAAAGCTTGGTAGTCTGTCAGATTGCTTCACTGATTACATATCGGATTTTACCTCTGCACTAACTCATGGTACCAGAATGATCACGGCTAACGTAATAGTCACTGAAAGCAGAATGGGTCACCGCTTTAAACAACCATCTCTTTAGGATTGTTTGGTGAAGGTCGGCGCAAATCTTTCACAATATGTCAGCGATCAGCATAACAATGTGTTTGATAAATAATATAACAAGTAATGGGACAATGTAATAATTGACAATAGTACACACTTGGTTTTTATGTTAATACTGCGGAGAAATTTATTGCACTGCCGCTCATGGAGCTAAGTGCTCTTGTAACGGCCATGTAAATTTTTGTTTCTCTTTCATTGGGGTCACATGTAAATGGGTTTCCCTCGGTATCAGTGTTTGCTTCAATATGCAGATGCAATGTCAATATTTTTATATTCTTTTGGATAATTATGCGTGATTCTTGCATGGTCTATGCCTTTTTTTCAGATTTTGAGTATGTGAGGAGTTTTTTATTTGAAGTCTCAAATATCACCTTTTCAACATCACTTTGTTCTACTTGGACGAGCTTAGTCTCATACATCTTTATGCTTAATTTTTGTTTGCAGCACTTACATGTTTGCAGGTTGTGTGTAAACAGCTTTCGCTTTTGTTGTACTTACTGTAGAGCTGTCATTCACCATATTCTCATGGTGCGAACTTGTTCGAATCGGACGTTCATTTGAGTTGGTTAGCATTGATAATTCAAATTGAACCATATGTAGGAATTGTCCTTCCTTTACAATGAGTAGCAAGCGCAATAATTATTTTGCTGTAGTGAGATAGTAAACAACCATGCTTGTATTACTAAGTAGTAATACGAACCAAATTTGTTGAATGTTCACAGCATAAACTAATAATAGTGGTAAGTAGATGATTATTAATAAGGCAAGAATAGCTAATAATTATAGATGATTAAGAATAAATCGAATGATAGCTATAAAAAATGATATTTAATTATTAATAACAAATAGATCAATTATTCTAGAATAATAATGATTTAGTTTGCCCACTTACCAAACAGAGCTATGATTCAGTTTCCCGAACAAATAGTAAATAATTTACAACTAAGCTGTTGTTAAACTTGCAAAGGATTATTACACATGTATGAATGAAAAATACTGCTGTTGGAAAATAAGCAAACACTGATTTACAGCCGAATCACCAGTTTAGCGGCCCTTTTCTCAAAAGAGCAGCTCGAACGAATTCAGATTCATTAACACGAATGATTACCATGATCTTAATGAACGCTCAACCCGAACGAGTACAGTTTGAGGAACCTCACTGAGCCAACACGAATGAACCTGAACCAACTCGTACAAGTCACAATTCCAATGACCCGAATGACGATTTATGAGTTCAACTTGAACGAATTCTTACTATGGGAACATAATGATGTACTGTCTTGATGTGTTTATTGAATAATTTTAAGTATTAAAAGAGAATGCCAGCAAACATACTGTTGGAGTTTCAGGCGGCCTATAAGTCAATAGATGGCAGTATGCTGCATATTTGATCACCTCTGATGCCTATGTATTAGCGTATTCCTCATGATGACAAAATAACCTGAACAAAACTACTGCATGTCTACTCATTACCTTCATGGAAAAGAGCAGAACTCAACACAATCTATTTGGTGTCAGGTTGAGCTGCATGTAATTTATCATATGCCACATTCAGAGTTGTGTGCACTTTATCATCTGTGACATTCAGAGTTGTGTTCACTTCACCATCTGTAACATTCAGAGTTGTGTGCACTTTATCATCTGTAACATTCACAGTTGAGTGTACTTCATCATCTGTAACATTCAGAGTTGTGTGCACTTCATCATCTGTAACATTCACAGTTGTGTGTACTTCATCATCTGTAACATTCAGAGTTGTATGCACTTCATCATTTGTAACATTCAGAGTTGTGTGCACTTCATCATCTTTAATATGCAGAGTTGTCTGCACTTCATCATCTGTAACATTCAGAGTTGTGTGCACTTCATCATCTGTAACATTCAAAGTTGTGTGCACTTAGTCTCCTAAAGCAAACTTGAAAATGTGTTTTTTTGGCATAATGTGTCCTGAATATTGGTTATACTTTTTTGAAATGTACTAACCAGAGTTTCTTGCTCTATTGCTAGTCAGAATACATACATATAAAGTAATGGATGACTTGTTTAAAATAATTATCTTTGATACAAATTCATAAACATCTGCTAAGCCTGTTGACTATTGGGGAAGTTTTGGTACAACAAAGGACTTCAACTAAGGAAGTGCAGTGTCATCACTAGAAATAAGGTTGTCTGAACAATAAAATGCAGTGCATGTTTATGTCTGAGGTGTGCTAGTCAAACTTATTTATGATTAGTCAAGTATAAATTCTTCCAAGAACATCGAGGGAAAGACAGCACATACTTGGCTGGAGTTCGTACAGGAAGCTTTAGACTAGAGCACCACAACCTAGCTACCTTATTAAGTATCATGTGTATTTGAGTAGACTTTGATTGGTTCATCTGTGAACTATTTGTTTAATTAAACTGCGCTGAATCATAATTTTGACATAACACCTTTGCCATACCAAAAATACAAGGTTAGCTAGAAGCTACGCATTAGAAATACAAAGCTGAGATTACAGGTAAGTGACCATGACCGCATCTAACTGGTGGTTGCAGGCCAAGTTGCAAGTTGCACTTTACACTATTGCTACATACAACTTTCCAGGTTGCCAACTTTGGGGTTGGCCAATCATCATAGCCAATGTAATCACAATGTAATCATTCTCATGCAGTCGGGTGGCTATTTGTGCTCAAATGGTAAATGGTTTTCTAATAGGTACTAGTTTTATATGCATTCAAAAGCCTTATTTCATTAATCTATGATATGAAGTTTCAAGTTTAAAAAAATCTGATTAGGAAACTAAAGAGAATCTGACACAATGTTTAGTCATTGTTTTCTGTCATTTTTGTGTCCAAACTAGTAAAAAATGCACCAGAATTTAATCAGTTATATAAAACTCAATCTATTTGATAAAAATACAGATATGTTAACAGCGCCTATAACAATTAAATGTTTTATGGTGATCATACATCCTGTATCACCTAGCAAGAATTGAAATCTCCCTTCGAGTTTTCCAGGAAGAAAGTAACTCAGTTGGTAACATAACTCTGAAAGGGATACTGCGCAGTTCAGTATGCCTGACTTTGGTTGGTTAAAAAAAATACCTTCTCTGCCTACGTCGCGAGATGCACTCCACCAGTTCAGTGAAAGAGAATATGATTGGCTGTGTATTTTTGGTGGGCAGTGGGTTTATACTTCCTTTGGGCTTGAGACCAGGTAAACTTAGGAAGAAGGAAATGGGAGTAGAAGGATCACCTCCTTCTAGCTCGCTATTTTGCAAAGAGGAGGATTGGTTTGAGGTGGTTATCATCTATTGCGGGGGGTTAGGGGTGTAACTGGTTTGTGGGTCTCTAGTTTTCCTATTGGCTGGTCATATTTTCAAGGTGCCCATGTGCAGTGGTGAATGTTGTAGCTACTGCCTGCTCTGCTAGTTTCCCTAGGCTGTGCGGGTCTAGTTTATTGGAGAGAGACCAGGTTTTAGAAAGACAGAGAAATTGGAGGTGACCTATTTTTCCACATCCTAAACCCTGGGGGAAGGAGAGTGGTCTCGGCTGGGTCAGTGGGAACAAGAGAAGGAGGTGTGGGAACTTAATTTTTGGTAAGCCAGTTTATCCCTTTCTCTAGACTATGTAGTATCTTGGCAGCCAGCGGGTAGCATCAGTGATAGACACTAGGCGCTGAGTGAATGCGAAGTCACGATCGTGACGAATGAGTAAATTTCTCCTGCTTTTACAAGCGCAAACTATAGCATTCCTTCACAGCGTGGTTTCGCGGTAAATCTATTACATGCGTGTGTGCAAGAACCATGCTTGTTTGCAAAACTAGGAGTGTATTTTTTTTATTCATGAGCTGCTATTAAAAACAGCTGTTTTATGGTAATAAATATTTCCATTTTGGATACAGCAATAAAACAGGGTAAATAATGCTAGCAACAATCATTGATGCAAGACCATAATAATTATAATAATTTATTACGCCAAACATCTGTGTGCCACTGTATCAATACATTAGCTATGCCAAAATTTATTCTTTATTTGTTTTGTTTTTTTGAGTGGAAAAAGTTATTTATTATAATAATAATTTGATAATTTGACCATAATAATTATAATAATTTATTACGCCAAACATCTGTGTGCCACTGTATCAATACTGTACAGGAATTTGGTGTCTGGGTGGTAGCCACCTGTACACACTCCCGACGTATTCTACTGTGGCCCAAGTCTACTCACAATAATCTGCTATTATTGTCTAGAGAGCGTTTACTGTCTGTTGCATTTATGGGTGCGGCCGAATCTGGCTTGTATGTGTGCTGGCAGTAGACAATAATTACATCCGAATTATTGGCTGCCTCTGAACCTTCCCAAGGTTTGACAATAATCACTGTCGGGATTATGGTCTAGTTTATAGTTTGTTTCGAACTGTGCTCTGACATTAATTCCTCAGGAATTACTTGTCTAGTTTATAGTTTGTTTCGAACTGTTACTGTCGGCAATAATTATGTGGAATTATTTGCAGTCGAATCTGGACTCAGTCGAGATCGACAAATAACTTCGCTGTAATTATTGCTAGCTAACTTGTTGGATTCCCCGAATCCGAATTTAGTAAGAGCCGAACTATTAGTGTACTAGGCCTTGTGTTGTAATCCTTGCCTCAGGCAAGGGTATACACAGTGATAGGGCGTACCGTTCTCACTTTCCACCTTAGCGTCGTACTTGCTAATAGTCGACTTGTCCAGCGCTGGTAGTTTTGTTGCTCCTAGTAGTGCTTGCTTCAAGAGAGAGAAATTCTTCTGAGAGTCAGGCTAACTCTGATATTTATTATGCTTACATCAGTTTAAATACAGAGAAGGCGGGTACACATTAATAAACCACACCTTTACAAAAATATTGGTCCAAGCCACGCCTTGGCCTTACAACAGCACCCAATTGCAATAATTAAAAATCGTGGAAAAACTATAACATAGGATAAATAATTATTTGGTGTACAAGATAGAACGCACTGAAATAGACTCTGGTATCGTGGATACATACAAACAATAGAATTATGCACAGACGTATACAATGCGTAGTGAGTAGATATTGAGATGTAACGTAGACAGTGAGTTAATAGCTTAAATTGTACACAAAGGAATACGGACAATGAGATATGGGCTTAGACAGTAATTACGAGATAATGTCTCACGGAGTAATAATAAGTGAGAGAATGTCTTAGTGAGTATAAATGGTAATAATAAAATATGGAGAGTACTAGCGTCCCTCACAATAATAAAATATGGAGAGTACTAGCGTCCCTCACACACTCCCCCCCATTGGCAACTATAGGGCCAATAAAAAAGAAGGGGCGCACAGAGTGTAATAATGTTAACTCTTACTGTCCATTATGTCTTAGAGAAGGTCCCGCTCCCTTTGAATGGATGTCTTGACTTCCTCGGCCCTTTGTAAATGTTTATATGCCTCTCTCGTTATGTTATACAGTTCTTCCTCTAATCGCTTAATTCTCCTGTACCGATCTTCTCTCCTTTCCTCGTCTATTCTTTCCCTTGGCCTTCTACTGTCGGTGGCTGGTAGGTTTTCTTTTGGTGCGAGGTGTCGTCGGAATGAATTTTCCTTGCTTCCTATATGTACTCGTGGCTTGTGTTTTGTATCGGTCAGCTCGACCCTGGCCACTTTGATTGGTGTCTCGCTAACTTTCTCTCCCAATCTTCCCTTTACGGATCCCTTATCTTGTTCAAGTATTGGAGTTGGAGTGCCGAAGGGCGCTGGCTGTGTCCAGTTCATAGCTCGACAGAAGTCGGTGTATGAATGTTTATCCACCTCGTAGAGAGGTCGGGTTGCTCCACCATGTGCCTGTTCTCCTCCCTGGCCACGAATATGTTTCAATATTGTGTCTCTGGAACTACTCTTCTTGCCGCATGCACAGAAGAAAAACGTGAAATGTTGGTGCACGTGGTAGAATATCCGTTTCTTGTTTAGTTGTAAGCTGCATATCTTGCAGCCCCAGGTATCTCCTTTTATCTGATACATGGCTGTCTTGATGGCCTGGGAAGTTTCTTCGGTCTTCCATGTTTCTCTGGTATGGTGTATCGGCAGAGATGGTGTTGGTGTTTGTTGTGTGGGCACCCGACATCTTGCTGCTCCTTCCTCAGTGATATTGTTAATTCGTGCTGGAGAGGAATATTTCCTCTTTCTCTCCCGAATTGTTTTTGTACTAGCTAGCAGTTCCTCTGCGAAGGTCGGGTCCTCCTCCAGCGATATTGTTCCATCATTCTCCATGTTGCGTAGCAGGTGGGTGATGTCTTGTAGGCACTCAGCTCGGTAGTGTGGAGAAAGTTTGAAGTGCTCAGTATTTTTATCTGAGTATTGTTCTTGTTTACACATACCTTCTTTTGCTGTTAGCACTGCCTCCTCCATTGTTCTTGGTACACACGTGTTTCGCTGGGAGTGTTTTACCGACAGTGGGGCGTGTCGGGAGGGGGATTCCACGTTGGGAGTTGTCTTCTCGTCACGTGTGTGGGGTTTTCCCAGCGGCGTCGTTGTTGAGAAGTTATCCTCTCTTAGCAATCCTAGTATTTTCGCTGTTTCGGCTCTGTTTTTCCATGGTAAGTGTGTGTTTTCTTTTCTATTTATTATTTCGGCAGATTGTTTGTCCTGTTCATCTATCTGTTGTGTTCTATAACACTGATAGTCAGCGAATTTTACTGGCTTTCTTGCTTCTCTCCTGGGACGATCACAGCTTGCTCTGGTTTCTGGTCTGGGTGGTAGTGGTGGCCACTCGTTAGTGTCAAGGCTCTGACGCTCATTATTTTGTGGAGTGGGGACGCTGTCGGGGGGCGCCGGGGTCCCATGCTCGGGTGGAGGCGTCTGTTCTGACTGTGTGGGAGTGGCCGGTATGTCTTGTGGGGGTTCCACTGGGGGTACTGTTGGCGAGTGGTCATCGGCCCTTCTCAGTACTCTTTCTAGCTCCCTGAATACCTCTGTGGTGGGTTCCTCCAAGGGCGTCGGGTGCTCCAGCATTCGTGTCGGGGGGCGCCGGTTTAGATAGGCTCCCCGCATATTGGGGCGTACTGCCCGCTCTCTACTGGGTGGTGCTCTCCCGATCGTCTCTTGGCAGGAGCGGTAGTGTTTTAATCGTTGGCCGTTCTGTGTGAATCCCTGTCCATCTCGTTCTAACCGGTATGTGTGGTTCGGGTAAGCTTGTACGACGGTGTAGGGGCCGACGTAACTTGGTTGGAGTTTGGGGTTGCCTCCCTTTACGCGGCGTTTATTCTCCATCACTACTAGGTCCCCTTCTGTGAACCGCAGGGGTTCGTCCCCTTCTTCCTGCCGTACTCTGCGCTGTTGGTTGCGCACATACTCATGGGCGGTGGCCAGGTTTGCTTGTGTGCGCAGGGTGTGTTCAGTAGTGGTCGCTGGATCCAGTGTGGGTGCGCTTCCGGTGAGTTGGTCTGGAAGGCGTACCTC
This sequence comes from Cryptosula pallasiana, assembly GCA_945261195.1. Lineage (NCBI taxonomy): Eukaryota > Metazoa > Bryozoa > Gymnolaemata > Cheilostomatida > Cryptosulidae > Cryptosula > Cryptosula pallasiana. Next base: position 28,848 of record CALYOO010000209.1, read on the forward strand.
TCTGCCCATCATGAGGAGATTTGGTGTTTCCCCGGTGGTACTGTTGGGGGTGGCCCTGCATGCCCGCATTATTTGGGGCAGTAAGCCATCCCACTCGTCTTGCCCCTTGGTGAGGATTAGTGCTCTGAGGGCATCACCTAGCGTCCTATTTTGGCGCTCGACCATTCCATTTCCTTGGGGGTGGTAAGGAGTAGTGCGCGTCTTGCGCACGCCCCACAAGGTGCATAGTTCCTCCAGCAGGGTCGATTCGAATTGTGCCCCCTGGTCAGTATGGAGTTGCTCCGGCAGCCCCCAGTAGCTGAAGACTCGTTCATCCAACGTGGCAGCCACCGTGGGGGCAGTGGCGTCGGGTATGGCAATTGCGTCCTGCCACCGTGTGAAGTGGTCGGTGAGGACTAAGATCCACCGATTCTTCCGACTGGTGGGAGGTAGGGGGCCCACCAAGTCCACTGCGAGCTTCTGGAGGGGACGTCCTGCGTAGAGTCTCTGTCCTTCGGGGGAGGCAGCTTTCTTGCTTTTCTTGGCAACTTGACAAACCTCGCAACACTTTACTAGTCGTCGTATCATTGCGGACATGCCGGGCCAGTACCAGTCCAGCATGACACGATTCCTGGTACGGTTGATGCCGGCGTGGGCTAGCTTGTGGGTTTCCCACACGGTGTTCTCACGCCACGAAGGGGGGCAGACGGTGCAGTACTTCGTTCGTCCTTGGTGATCCAAGCGAAGTGTCAGTACTCCGTCAGGCCTTATACACAGGCGCTCCCTTCTGTCGTGTAGAACTCGTAGCTCCGTGCTACCTTCCTCTAGCTCTTGGCGGGGTACAGGCTCCTGTTCTCGGATCGCCTGGTACATGCGGCTCACGGGGTGGTTACCTTCCCTCTGGGCCTGGACTAGTTCTCTAGTGCTGTGAGTGGGGTCAGTGATAGTCAAGTGTACCTGCGTCTGTTCGTGTTCTGCGGCGAGGTCGGCGTGGGACGGTCCTCCATCACGTCGTTCGATGGCATTACACTGCCGGCAGTCCACGCATTGATCTTGTCGACTGAGTCCGTCTGCATTGGCGTGACGAGGTCCTGCTCGATGCTCCAGCTGGTAGGTGAATTCTGCCAGTATCTCGAGCCAGCGAGCAATTTGGTTGGAGGGTTCCTTGCGGCGGCACAGCCATCGGAGAGAGGCGTGGTCCGTTCTCAAACGGAATTTTCTACCGTACAGATAGGGCCGGAAGTGCTTCACGGCTTTCACCACTGCCAGGAGCTCTCGCCTGGTTACACAATAATTCCGCTCCGCCGGAGCCAGGGTTTTGCTATAGTATGCGATCACTCGCTCTTTACCTTCCTGTTCCTGTGATAGCACGGCTCCCAGTCCCACGGCGCTGGCGTCCGTGTCTAGAATATAGGTGAGTGTAGGGTCGGGGTATCCTAAGATGGGGGCCTGGCTCAGACGTGACTTGAGGTCCTGGAATGCCCTCCTTTCGTCCTCTCCCCATTTCCACGGGACTCCTTTGCCCGTTAAGACGGTTAGTGGCTTGGCTATTGTTGCGTACTCGGGGATGTATTGGCGATAATAGCCGGCCGTACCTAGGAAGGCTTGGAGGGCTTTCGTGTCTCGGGGCTCCTCCCATTTCGTGACGGCCTCTACCTTTCCGGGGTCGGTAGCTACTCCTTCTGAGCTCACGACGTGTCCTAAGTACCTCACTTTCTGGCTTAGCAGTTCACACTTGGATGGTTTGACCTTCAGGTCGGCCTGTTGCAGTCGGCCCAGCACCTCTCCTAGTCTGTGTAGATGTGTCTGGAAATCTGGGGCGATTACAATAACATCGTCCAGATATAGTAGCAGAGTTTTCCAGTGCAAGCCCTTTAGCACTCTTTCCATTAGTCGCTGGAACGTGGCTGGCGCTGAGGTGAGCCCGAAGGGGAGGACTTTCCACCTCCATAGACCGCTTCGGGTGATGAAGGCCGATTTCTGTTGGGCGTCTGGATCCAGGGGCACTTGCCAGTACCCGCTGGTGAGGTCCAGAGTGGAGAAGTACCGGCTGCCAGCCAGGGCGTCCAGGGAATCGTCGATCCTAGGGATCGGATAGGCATCTTGGCGGGTGGCGTCGTTCAGTTTTCTGTAATCTACGCAGAACCTCCAAGAGGAGTCTTTCTTTCGTACCAGAACGACGGGTGAACTCCAGGCACTGTCGGCGGGTTCAATCAAGTCTTTTGCCAACAGCTCTCTGACTTGTCGCTCTGCTTCGGCCTCTTTCTCTGGTCCGAGGCGGTGAGGGGGACAGCGTATGGGTCGGGTCCCTGGTGCCACAGGGATTGAGTGTTCGGCCAAGTGCGTACGCCCAATGTCTCCATCGTCCTTGCTGAACACGGTTTGGTATCGTGTGAGCAGCTCGTGGAGTTGCCTCTCTTCTTCGGCATTGCTGCAGCCTTGACGAGCCTGTGAGAACAATGTCCGCAAGTGGGGCGGCAGGTCATGGTTCTCCGTGGTTTCTGGTGGGGGTAGCGAGGCATCGGATCGGACTTCTTCTGGCTCTATTCCTGTAAACGTCCCGATTACTTCCCCTGCTGGGACGTGGACACTCTCGGGTGAAGGGTTAAGGCATCTCACTAGTATCCTTCCTTGGTGGTCGGGTGCATTAATGCTGGTAGCTAGCATTAGGCCACCTTCTATGCTTTCGACGATGCCCTGTGGACAGGGCTCTCTGCTGGTGAGGTGACACCATATGGCGGTTTCTGCTTGCGGGGGAAGGTAGGTGTCTTTCTGGACTTGTACCTTCGACACTAAGTCCCTCCCGTGTCTGTCGGTGCACGTAAGCTCTTTGTCTTGGACTCTCAGTATTGGCTGGTCAAACCCTATTTGACAGTTCTGGTTGGAGAGGAACGGCATGCCTAAAATCACGTCCTCATTGATTTGGCTTACTACGAATGTCTCCTCGTAGTGGATATGTCTGATTCTCCCAGAGAGGGTAAGTAGGCCGTAGAATGGCAGTCGGGTGCCATCCGCCATCAGTCCGTGTGAATCATATTGCTGCAGGTGTTGCTGGACCTTAGAGGGGAGTTGGTCATAGACTCGCTTTGCCAGCAGGTTGGTATTACAACCGGTGTCTATGAGATAGGTGACTGCTCGGCCCTCGACTTTTCCTGGCAGATAATAACTGGACTTGTAGGGCCTCTCCACTTGGTTCAAGTATATTGGCTTGGGGCGACTTATTTCAGGTCTGCTTTGGTCCGGCTTCTGCGGTCGGGGTTTGCTGTCCATTCGTCCCTTCTCTCTTTCTACTGGATGGGGTTCCTCTTCCTCGGCTTCGTCTGCCAATGGTTGGAACCGGTTGGTTAGGTGAACGGGTGGTGGACCAGCCCTAGGGCTGGGGGTGTAAGGTGCTCTATGTTGAAATTTTGCCCTTGTGCAGCTAGTAGGAGGCCCTACTACTGCGGGCCGAGCCCGTTTCCCTGTCTTGCAGTCCAAGGGGCGGTTTTGCATTGGCTACGCAAGTGTCCTGTCCGGTGGCAACCCCAACAACGTTTGGGTGGGCCTTCTTGTGGCTTTTTAAGCTCGGCAACTTCTTTGCTTAGCGCTTCTACTGTTTTTAACAGTTTGGCGATGGGGTCCTCTACTTCTTGACAGGAGACCTCGTGAGGGTGGGGGTCCTCGTAGCTTTCTTCGTGTACGTTCCTAACGTTGGGGTGTGGCATGGCTTGATGCTGGATTTGCAAGTAATCATTACCCGCCCTTATTGCTTCTTCCAGGGTGGTGGGTCGGATGGCTAGCAAGTGTCGTTGTAGGTAGGCGTGACCCAAGGTATTCTGGAACGTTTGGAGGGATAACTCCACTCTATTTCTCTGGGGGAGCTCCTCGTAGGCCGCCTCTATCAGACGCTCTATAGTGGCTGCGTGTTCTCGCAGCGTATCTTTTGGATGCTTCCGATATCCGGCTAGTTTATTCTGTGCTTCCGTTCGGGTGAGTCCGAAGCTGGCCCGCAAAGTCTCTATGATGGCCTGTTGGGTCGGTCCACGCCCACATTGTTCTGCCTTTCCTGTTAGTGCATGGCGGAGGTGAATGGTGGCCTCCTCAGGAGTCCACCGATTCATTCTGGCCACCTCTTCGAAGCGTTGGATAAAGTAATGCACATCGCCGTCTCCATCGAAGTGGGGTGCCTTGAATTTGCTTCCTGTGTTTGTGGTTGTCATCCTCTCCAGGATGTCTGTCAATGTACCCATGATCTGCAGAGAGGAACCCTCTCGATCTGAGCTGACTGCTCTCCGTCGGTATGCCATCGTTTAGACTGGGTCCTTGTCTGTAGGAGGTCGGGATCTTTCTTGTGGGCTTTGACAATCCCACTGCTGCCACCAATGTACAGGAATTTGGTGTCTGGGTGGTAGCCACCTGTACACACTCCCGACGTATTCTACTGTGGCCCAAGTCTACTCACAATAATCTGCTATTATTGTCTAGAGAGCGTTTACTGTCTGTTGCATTTATGGGTGCGGCCGAATCTGGCTTGTATGTGTGCTGGCAGTAGACAATAATTACATCCGAATTATTGGCTGCCTCTGAACCTTCCCAAGGTTTGACAATAATCACTGTCGGGATTATGGTCTAGTTTATAGTTTGTTTCGAACTGTGCTCTGACATTAATTCCTCAGGAATTACTTGTCTAGTTTATAGTTTGTTTCGAACTGTTACTGTCGGCAATAATTATGTGGAATTATTTGCAGTCGAATCTGGACTCAGTCGAGATCGACAAATAACTTCGCTGTAATTATTGCTAGCTAACTTGTTGGATTCCCCGAATCCGAATTTAGTAAGAGCCGAACTATTAGTGTACTAGGCCTTGTGTTGTAATCCTTGCCTCAGGCAAGGGTATACACAGTGATAGGGCGTACCGTTCTCACTTTCCACCTTAGCGTCGTACTTGCTAATAGTCGACTTGTCCAGCGCTGGTAGTTTTGTTGCTCCTAGTAGTGCTTGCTTCAAGAGAGAGAAATTCTTCTGAGAGTCAGGCTAACTCTGATATTTATTATGCTTACATCAGTTTAAATACAGAGAAGGCGGGTACACATTAATAAACCACACCTTTACAAAAATATTGGTCCAAGCCACGCCTTGGCCTTACAACAGCACCCAATTGCAATAATTAAAAATCGTGGAAAAACTATAACATAGGATAAATAATTATTTGGTGTACAAGATAGAACGCACTGAAATAGACTCTGGTATCGTGGATACATACAAACAATAGAATTATGCACAGACGTATACAATGCGTAGTGAGTAGATATTGAGATGTAACGTAGACAGTGAGTTAATAGCTTAAATTGTACACAAAGGAATACGGACAATGAGATATGGGCTTAGACAGTAATTACGAGATAATGTCTCACGGAGTAATAATAAGTGAGAGAATGTCTTAGTGAGTATAAATGGTAATAATAAAATATGGAGAGTACTAGCGTCCCTCACAATAATAAAATATGGAGAGTACTAGCGTCCCTCACAATACATTAGCTATGCCAAAATTTATTCTTTATTTGTTTTGTTTTTTTGAGTGGCAAAAGTTATTTATTATAATAATAATTTGATAAAAAATAATATTTTATTACTATCAAACTTCATTTTAACACGTATCACATATACCTGTTGTAAGAGGAGACAACTCGATAAATTTATTTTTCTTCACTGCTACTTGTTCTGCCAAATTTGCGTGCGTCAAGCTTTGAAAATGATTAAAACTTAGCCGAGTTCTCCACGTTCACTGAGCAGAAAGCGCCTACTGTTGACTTACAGGCCTGGCGTAAGCCCTTGTACATGCTGTAATACACCAAAAAAATTCACCGAAGGGAAACGGATTTCTGAAGTTAATATCGTTGAATAAGACACTCCTGGGCTTACTGAAACTCAAATTTTCCATGAAAAAGTCGTAGACAGCAACATAGAACAAATTTAATTTTGTTCAAAGTGACAGTCTGAAAACTGCTAGAAAAAGTTATCAACTAGCTTGACATGACAACAAATTGCAAGAACTGAAATCTTTGTCATCGCTATTCCTTCTGGCTTGCGATAAAACAGAATTGTACTGACAAAAGCAACCTGACTTCTCATATCTATTGATTTAAAAGCATGCATCAATAGCAGTGACAATTCCATGTAGACAGTTCCTGTTGGCAGTCAGTCAAGTTCTATTTGGGTGACTGCAATCTGCATGATGGGTCAGTAAGCAAGAAACTATTGAGATGTGGGATGTGAGACTATTGGGTAACAAGATAAAGTCACTCTATCACAGCATAAGCATTAAAGTACTGACTTTATTGATGATGTCACAAGTTTATTGATCTCTAGGAGTGCGTACAAATTTATAACATCTTACGAATAAACAAAATGTTTTGGATAAAATATTTACTGAGGAACTTGTTTTTTTTTGTATGCCAAAGGTGTGCGAGTATACGTAAGCTGAGGCGGGCAAAACTGGTGCATGCTTTTTAGCTGGTACTAAACTGAATCTAGTAAATAAGTGCAGTTCCTATTTTTCTGGCAGGAGGGTTTTAATTAAAGTCCCTTCATCTCTCTATATCATAGACTGGTATTCTCTATGCTTTAGATGCGCTCAACCACAATGATTAATGGCAACATGATGAAGTGATGTCAATAACAAACAGTAACACTGAAACTGTTATTTGAAACTGTCGCTTCATCAAATTAAAAGACATGTGGTGTTCTTTGTATCACATGATTGATGAATCAGCCAATCAGGCATAGGTGTTGTGTGAGTAAAGTAGTTGTAGTACTAGTGGTAGTATTTGCAAAGGACTGGCTGTAGCAGGTCAATGGTTATCAACTAGTTATAGCGGGTGGTTTCATCAACAGGATGTAGATATTCTGTCATCTAGTAAGTTATCTAGCTAAACTAATACATGCATCGAGTAACACTGGTATTGCTGTATCTAGTCATGCCATTGATTATACAATTTAATAGATATATATATATTATACAATAGCCCAGCTTTTTCAAGTTTAAATAGTTTTTAATTTCATACTTTTCATTTGAGAATTTGATTCTGGTTCCCCAAGTTGTAGGTAGTCTCAAACAAACTATAGCCATTTTCAATTGTTGGGATACAGTTTAGCATCATCTCTGGTCTGTTTCAATGTATACTTGGTTAGTTTTGGCTTCTACTTTGAGTCGAGTCTGCTAGAGCTAGATATAATTAATCTCAGCAGCACTTGTGAACATATTACAATGAAATAAGGTTTGAAAGTAAACTGCCAACGTGCTTTTGATATTCCATTTTGCATAAATATGGAAAGCTATTGAGTTGGTGTGCGTGTTTAACTAGACTAAAAATTTGATTTCAGAAATGTAAAAACCAACACCAAAGTAAGCAAACTTATAAACGTCTTTTTACTTGTTTATCTGTTGCACAATAATATTTATCTAATATTGTCATTATATTATATTTATTTATTTCAGCGAAAAGCAAAATAAACAGTTTTCTCCACCAATAATCAGGCTCAGCCATCAACCATGAAATACGATTTTAATAGTTTGTATAAATATTTGGTGATAATGACATAGTTTTGTGGCTAGATAAAAGTATTGATGTAGATTTGCTCTGTTAAAATCAAATCAATGAGGACCTGTTTACCAGCTTCTTCTTTTGATCTATCCCCCCCCCCCCCCACTCGCCCCTCCCCCTCTCACCCCCCCCCCCCCCCCTCCTTCCTCACCCCCCCCCCCCCGATAGCTGTTTATTTCCTCTTACAAGCTTGTCGAGGCACTCTACACACTGGAAAAGCTCTCATTTTCAACTGCACTTGATAACCCTTAACAGCAAATTCTACTGAAACATCTTCAGTTTTATCCCTCGCCCTTTGTGTAAAAAATAATAATGATTTATCCAAAGGATCCTAGTTCTTGATCTCTGTCACATACGGACTGAAGTTGAAGGTAGAATACATTTGGTTTTTTGCTGAAAAAAAATTTGGATAATTAATAATTATTTTTTACATAAACAAATAGCTAGAATAAAAAGCTTTTTTTTCGCTCTTGCAGTCGGCAAAATAGAAGTTTTAGCTATGCCATTATTTCTGTTGATTAATTAGCAAACTAATTGGATGTGGTTCACTCTATCTATACAACACAGAAGAACAACATAAGAAACAACTTCAAGTCAAACTTATTGTTTACTGTTCCATTAGTTTGATCAAAAAACACTGAGTACTTTCTCCAATGTAGCCTAAGCATAGAAATACATTTTGGAACTGATTAAAACCCTGTGTGGTCCTTCTCCCAGGGCAGCTGTACAGCTTTAGTAGGCCATAAACATACACATAATCAGCAAGTAATCCCATATAGAGTGTACCAAACATTGGTGTAATGCCAAAAATGGCTGTGCATGATTGGTCATAGGCAATGGGCTGATCAAGGAGTGGAGCTTTTGTTTGAATGACTGACTGCAATCCGATCCGTAGTATATAATTAATAACTAATGCTTTTTACTCATTTCTTTATGATTGCTACAAGCTACATTGATGTCATAGTCGTCTTTATTGTTGTTTCAATAAGGTGTCCCATATAAGACACTCGCAACTAGATGAGTGCACCAATGATGACTGGATGCTCACCTAGACTCTGTGGGGCTTGGTAGCAATGTTTGCTTTTTAATACGAGGTAGGTGCAGAACTGGCTATTTTGTGACATAACCCATGTTATTTTCCTATTTAACTAAGAAAATTCGTCTACCTTTAGCCCCGAAAGGGTATTATCGCAATGAATTGCCAGTTCTGCACCTAATTGTACATTTGATCAAACCCTCACAAACACCACAGCTTCAGGCTCATTGGCTCTGTTGCAAGGTTTATGTTTTACTCTGCCGTGGGAAATATTTTACTTTGATTGACAAGTTGCGATGATTTTAAGCCATGGCTACACATACCTACGTTCTGTAGGAATGTGGCTAGAAATATCTTTTGTAATCTCACTAATGTGGTTACACACACACAGAGATCTTTGATCACCGTAACATTATGGATTGTCTAGTGAAGCAAAGAGGGTAATTGCAAATAAAATACTGTCAAAAAAGCCCATGTCCAATGGTAAGAATTGAGTTGAAGCCAATAGAGGGAAAATTGACATGGAGCTAGGGAGCCTAGAGTTTGCAGTCAGACAAGAATTGTACAGATCAACAGTTGTTGTATGAAAAGTTCAAAGTTGCAAGGGTAGCAAGAACAAAGTTGCGTTGAAGTAGCATGCAATGCAACAGCTATAGCCATTGTTGCTATATGCTTTTTGATCACTCACAGCTTTCAGCAACCAATGCAGTTACTACTTCCTTCTACTACAAAATAACAAACGCGCCTAGTGTGAATACAGGTCATACATTATCAGCGGTGCCACTGCTTATCAAGTATTTGTTTTTGTGCGGTAAGGGAATGAATTAGTCTATAGCCTTTGTTTGCATTGCTTTTGTTCACCTCCTAATCAGTATGTACACATTTTCTAACCTGTCGAACATGCTAAAATCACCAAACAACCAAGTCTTTATCAAGCCGAGTGATTTTATCATTGCAATGTTGTTAAAGGGCCTATGACGCCTAATTTGAAGAGGATTTGATTTAATTTAAACTTTCTGAGATTGAAATGTGTTCAGAAAAATTATCTGGAGTTGCCCTCTCACCAGTAAGACGATTCCTATAGACACAGTCAGCACTTGCCAAGACGCCTGTTTTTCTCGAAGACGCACCAAGTTATATAAAGCAAGTTTTCAAAAATTTGGCTTGTTTGTATAGAAGTAGGGCGTCCTAAATATTAATTTTGTGCAGAGACTCTATTGATTGCAAAAAAATGATATTGCAACAAATTTTAATTTTTTTGGAGTTGTTTTTCTCAAGTCAGCAAATTTGTTTTATCTTTGGTAAGCTCGCTATTATGTATACACTGGCGTTCACGTGATAGTGTTTGTCATCAAAATCAAAAGAAAGAATGAATTTTTTTTAGCAAAATAATAAACTTCATGTGAAAATTAATCAAACAATAACATTGGTATACTTTCATAATAATACTAGGTGAAAAAAACCATTGCCTTGCGTTATTTGTTTCACAACAATGATAATAATTAAATCTGAAATACTGGCTATCTTTCCAAACAAAACTTAGAAAGCACTAAATAATAATAATTAAGATTTTTAAAATGTAGTTTGGGACTGAAAGAGTGACAAAAATGGTAAAAACTTCTTGCTTTAATTTACTATATAATATCATAATGCAGATAGTCCCTTCTGCCGAACGCGTTGTCATAGACATCCATACCTATTGGTGTTTTGTTGCCGCAAGTGAGTTTTCTCAATAGTTTTACAATGCTTGATGAGAAAACAACTCTACACATAAAGTGCGTGTTGAAAAACCCGTCCTAAGCCCTTTACTATTATTCTTATAATTATTGCTAGTACTTTTGTTTTTGTTGGCAATATCGCTGTTGTTATTTTTGTCTTTATGATTGTTATTAATAAGATCATTAGGATTATTAGTATCATCATTATCATTGTTATTATTGTTATCATTATTACTGCTATTTTTACTGTTGCTACTACTACCACTAATACTATTACTACAGCTACTGCTACAACTACAACTACGTCTGCTGCTACCACCGATGCTGCCATTGTAGCTACTGTTACTACTATGGCCACTGCTGCTGCTAAGGCCACTATTACCTTTACCTTTACTATTATTATTACTATTGTTATTGTTATAGTCGCCGTCGCCGCCGTTACCGTTACCGTTATTATTACCATTATTACTATTATAACTATTATAACTATTATTACTTTTATTACTACTATTACTATTATTACTACTATTACTACTATTACTACTATTCTGCAGGATTTCACTGTGTGTGCGTGTGTGAGTGGTAGCTTGGTTGACCTGCACAACCTCTCCAGGTCAGTGATGGCTCTACTTGTGCTTGCGATAACAACAACAACTGGCTACAGGTCGACTGGCTCCTTTAACAGTGCTGCATGGCTACGGTCGACAGGGTCGAGCTGACTGGTTGTGCTGACTAGCCTAGATAGCGGTAACAGTCGAACATTGAAGGTCGAATTAGCTAAAGCTAGTTTGGACCAGCAGAGGTTCGGTGCAGTGCTGTGCAGTACTTTGAATGTACGTGCATGTACTGGTGCGCAATTGAAGCTATTGTTTGTGAGACAAAGAACTTCTGAGAGTGTGCTAGGCTTAACTCTGACTTTATTTAGGATTACATCAGTATTTATAATAGTGGCAAACAAAGACAAGACAAAATACAAAAGATATACTGTAGGCCAGCCTGGTATGAATAGCTTGACAAATAGAATGGTAGTAGGTTGGCTTTACTGATTGGTGGTTGGCTGACCAAAAGGTTTTTCCAACAATTATTGGGTCGCATGGTCCAACCCAAAATACACTGAATTGGTGGAAATTGCTAGATTGAGCATCTTTTTCTTACTCTTTTTATATCTAAACAGTGCTGTCGTACAGAAAGAGGGCTCTAATGAAACAATGTATTCCTTAACATAGCCCTTTCAATGTCTTGTGTACATTTCAAATTTAATGCTATCATGAACTTGTTCTTGACCAAATCAGTAAGAAGCATATTATTATTGCATTTTTACACATTCCAGTAACTGCTACCCCGGCGATATACTCTTTTGTACAAACTCTCAAAAGCCTCGTATGCATTACATGGTCGTTCGAAAAAAAATTTTTTATCTCTGCACCAGACTATCGGAGGTGATCTAAATTTTTTTGTTAAGGCAGGCCCTTAAAACTTCCCCATAGGCCACCACTGTTGAGGGTTTGTGTGAAGAAAAAGTAGGTGTCTACCCTGACTGCGTATTAGCCACAATTTTGATACATCTGCTCTGGGCAGTACCTCTGATTGGCCTCCGCAACTCTGAGTCAAGTTTTTTGGTTTTGCAGAAGTTAAAGGCATTTCTAGGGCAAAACCAATCGTAACTCAGCAAGCTCACAGTGCTGTTAATGCTGATGTGTCTCTTGATCCAGGCATTCAAAGTTATCTGACGTGACTCGCCCTTGCACTCTGTAAGATTCCTAAGTTTGATGCTCAGTTGTAAGAGCTGTGGGGCAATTAACCATTTCCAAAAAGCTAGTCCTCCTAGAACTTGGGCCAGCAAAGCTCCTCCCAAATCCAACAGAAAGAAATGGAGAGAACCTGAGGTGAACGAATCTGCAACAACAAAAAAATGCAACTCTGTAGGACCACAGCAAGATTTGGCACCATCAGCAACAAACTGATTCCAGCCCCCACCAAAAGACTTGAGAAAGTCAGGATAAAATTCTCCATCTAAAAGATTCTGGCACTTTTCTCATATCAATCACTGGGGTTTTTAATCATGTAAACATTATATTGTGGGGGAATTTGCTGGAGAATCAAGCTCACCTGGCACCAGGTGAGATAGTTGTAGCTGACAAGAATTACTAGTTGAGAATTACACAAAAGATTACAAGTTGTCTCTCCCTAAACGGTATCAAAAGAAGACAATTCTGGACAATTTAAGCAATGGTATTATGGGGTCAAAGGTCAGACAGGAGCCCGCCCTTATTCTTGTCAAGGACCAATAAGACAGTGAATCAGCGCTATGCTCAAGTGATTATCTCACAATTTTTAAGAATATATCAAATTTCTCTAGCTTCTCCGTCCTATTTTTTATCACAGTGCCTTCTGCATACGTTTTATTGCAGTTTAAAAGTGAAGAAAATTTTAGCGAACAGAAATTTTTTCTTTTGAAATACTTTAACAGTAATACAAAATTGGCATCAGTATGATCAGTGCCATAACGATTGGATATGTTGTTTTTTAGTGAAGGTGCATTCCAATCTTAAGCTTGAACTTCAAAGGAAATTTGGAATAACAGGAAGACAAGCTGTTAGATTTGGAACAGCTTGTAGAGCTAGACTTTCGTGAGTTGGAATGGATAAAAGCCTCACCTGAACGAGCTTGAAAAAATTGTTTAATGATGGAAACTTTTCCCAAGAATACAGGAAATGCTGAAAAATCAGAAGAAACAGTTATACCCATAGCAGTTCTTGGCGCGGCTAGGTCTGGGATAACCAGCATGATAAAAAGCTTGCAAGCTGGAAATCGAAAGCTAACCTATAGTGACAGTGAACGCTTCCTGTTGGATGAAGCTACAAAAGTCTTCCGTGATGAAGACTTGATAACTGAAAACCTAACCGTGAAACTTTTTGATTATGGTGGTTCTTCCATGCACCCTCTTATCAATCAACGGTTGATAAATGGTCAATGCGTTCCAGTCATTGTCATCAACATGAAAGAATTTGTGAAGTTATGCAAAAAACAAAGTTTAAAGGGAGCTGCGAGAAGATTGTGTGTTGATAGATTGACACAATTATATGTTTCTTGTCCAAAATCGGGTTCTCCCATTCTTGTTCTTACACATACAGACAAACTACCACCCGGGCAACTTGAAAAATGTAGACAGGAGCTGCTATCAAATGCTGAAACAATCCGAGGGGAGATGATTATAGAAAATGAAAAAGTGCTTTTATCACATTTTTCAAATAAAGATTTACCACTGTTTTGCCAAGATGACATTATAGAACTCAATAATGACCATAGCGAGACGGTAGAAATCAATCGCTTGAAGCAGTGCATTGTTAATCGCAGGCAAGATTTCATCATTGCGGTTCCACCAACTTTGGACAAAGTGAAAACTTTCTTGCAAAGCCAAACCAGCAAACCTTATCTTTCAATGCCAGACTTGAGAAAAGCATTCCCAAATTTGAATCTATCAGATAGTCTAAGGTACCTTCATAACACTGGCGAAGTTTTCTGGTTTGAAGATGTCCCTGGCCTTTCAGATTACATATTTCACAAAGTGTCAGCAGTTGTAGACCTTGCTATCCTTCTGTCTCATCATTCCTTGCCCTGCTCATGGGAGAAAAAAACTTCAGAGTTTGTATCTTTTAAGTGTAAATCACAAGTCATTGGACCCCACCATTATCGAAAACTTGTCAATGATTTCTTTGCGACAGGTGTAATGGATGAAGTCTTGCTTGTACACCTGCTCAACACCGAAGCTAAATTTCCTGAGCATTTAGCAATCAAGCTGTTAAAGCTTTTTCGCATTGTCCTCGGTCCTGTTGCTATAAGTAAAAAAAAAACCTACATTCTTCCATCATCTACTACAAATGTAATCAATGGTGCTTGGGAAACTGATGGCTATTTACAATTGCGGCTAGATACTTACTTGGGAGAGCTGTATGTTCCAGAGTACGTTTTTCAACTTGTAACAGTGGCTGCTCTTGATCACTCTGCCGGAGAGAGTGATATTGTGAAGGTTGCGAGAAATGGGGCAGTCATACGCCATGGAAGTTGTACTACTCATGTAGTACATAACAGCCATGACAGAAAAATCTCCCTTCAAATATCAACAACAGTAAAAGACCTCGGCAAAGCATGGAAGCGATTGCTGGAACTCGCTCATACACTTCACAATCTGTTGCCCAACATTTGTAAAACCATTTGTTTTGAAATACTTGCTTACTGCGTTCACTGCTTGTTTCTAAGACACTACAACCCTGCATACGTTGTCAACCCACCATGGCTTTTGTCAACCAAATTAGCTGACATTTGCAAAGCAGACAGTGGCTCGCCAATGGAGCGTACTGTATGCAATAGATGTGATGAAGTTGCTGACGGGCTGGTGCCAACAGTACCACAAGCATTGGTCAGACCATGTGAGATAAATTTACTTCCTTTTTTACACTTTTTTGATGATCTCATTTTCAAAAATGACTCATTCAAACCACAGTTTCTTAAAATTCACCACGGCCTATAATGTTGTAGGTTTTGAGCTTGACTCAACAGAGGCAGAACAGCTGGAGCAATATCTTGGAGAGCTCAAGTCTGGAACTTCAACAAATCATCAAGGTTAACCATGAACTTGTCTCAGTAGGAAAAAACAAGTGCTGTAGTATCGAGATATAAACTTGAGTTTATTATTTTTGTTAAGAATATTTCGTAAATGTGAACAATTTCTATTTGAACCTTTGCATATATTGCTGCAATATTCTTTTTTACACCTGAGGTAGCTTATTTTTCATATTATCTTACACAAGTGTCAGCAATGAAAGGTGCTTGTTGTAGTTCAAGGAGCATTCCAGGATGAAGACAGTGACATATCAGATGTTGAAGAGGCAATGTACTGTGATACAGATGGGGATCCTATTTTGAACATGAGAATGAAAACAGTCAGGAAAGCAACCATAAAGTCCTTGTACCGCAACACAGAGAAGGTACAATTTAACGCTTGCCCCATTGGAAATGAATTTCAAGAAGGCCCCTGTAGTTGTATAACTTTTGTAAATGCCCAAAAAATCTTCACAAATTATGAATATGCATTGCATGTTACAGCCTTTTATAATTTTGTTTCTTTTAAGGACTGACAAAAATTTTATTTAAAAAGTTTATATTTCTTTTAAAAAATATGATAGTTCCACATAAAGGAGATGTTATGAATCATTAGTTAGATCTCATTGCTGTGAACTTTGTTGTGGTATAAGTATGAGCATAAACTGTGTAAGTTAGTCGCAGTAGGTGGTAACGTTCTTACTGGGCTAATAAGACTTTTTGTGTGTTTGAGACTAAGACTACCTGTAAATTATGATCAAATTTTTTGACAACCAATTTTTTATCTTTTGAGTGCACTAATCTGTATATCCAACACTAAATTGTAGAATAAACAAGTTGGATAAGTTTCTGTTTTTTCTACTGTTGTTTATTTGTGGATTTCTACAAAAAGTAAAAGCTATTGATACAATGATACATTTTATCAGTCCCGCTTTTTATAAGATCATCTTAATGTTAAGATTTTTTTATTTAATCACTTGAGGCTTTATCGCCCAAGCGCCTAGGTTAGTTGCAAGACACTAACCATGTCACCAAAGTGGGCTTTGCTAGTAAATGGCATCTGTGTGCAAGACTACTGCGCCCAGTTTATTCACTTTTGGCCGATTACCTTGCATTTGATTCCAAGTCAGTTTGCATTGCTTCTGACACAACTGAGAAGCATTTTTTTGGTAATTAAAAATAAGCAACATTTGGCAAAAAATTGATTGCATATTGCCAATAAAAATTTACCCCGAGGTACAGCACAAAGTAAACATTAACATTTTGAAACATTCGGTTTTCCAAATAGACTTTGCTATTAAATGGTATCAAATAAATTCTGTGTTTACACAAAAATTATCACTTGATACGAGTTGAAGTGAAAGAATTGAAATTGGGACAATACCACCGGTTATTTGTCATTGCTTTCAACATACAATATACCTTGTCCACAACTCCTACTCAGGTTTATCCCTTGAGTGACAGAGTCAGAGGGAGAGTACTCATCATCAACATCAACTCTTTCAATGACCAGAAGCAAACCAGATATGGATCTGATGTTGACTATTACAACCTGAGCCAGTTGTTTAGAAGTCTGCTGTTTGATATTGCGAGGTCTCAAAGAGTGCTTACCAACCTCACAGAAGAGGTGAGAAGCAGTAACTTTTTAATTTCTTTGCTTTTTTAAAACTAGGTGATGCAATTTGTTCAGTATTTATCCTGGTTATTTAGGAGATCTACAGAGAGATAAAACAGGAAACCGAACGAGTAGAACACCGTCACTTAGCAGTGTTTGTCATGGTCATCATGGGCTATGGAGGAAGAGCAGATGTGATATTAGACTGCAATAGAAACCCGGTACCTCTCATAAACATCCAAGATCTGCTTTCTGCTTCCAAGTTTCCTGCAATGGCTGGTAAGCCAAAGCTTATGATCATCCAAGCATGCTCGGGAGGTGAGTCAAGTTTCAAGAAATAAATTTAAACATTAGATGTGGACTAATTCATTGTTGCCATTCGCAAAGAGTAACTTGAAGTTGGTCTACCTTAATAACTTAAGCTCTCTTCTATCTGTCTACACAGAATTGTCAAAAAATTTGGAGGCAGAAAATTCAACTACGGATTTGCAAGCTCTCCACAACAAAAATAATGACTTGCAAATAAATGTGTCCTTACAAGCAATAACGCACACTAACAAGCTGACACTGGAGGCATTGCTAACCAGTAGTTAATTTATTTATTATTGATGTACTATGGAGTTGATCTGCATGAGATCAGTTGGTGTTCTCAGTTTCACCATCACATGAATTAATAGTGTCTTTAAGATGTTATTATTCGTTGTATGCCAACGAGTGGATACCTGTGATCATATTTGAGATTTAGATAAGAAAGTGGGTGGAATGTGTGATGGAAGACTGAGGCATAGGAGGAGTAGAGTCAGGATAAATAGAAGATTTAAGGGAAGTTCCATCACCCAATCGATTACAACGCTGTTTAATCCCCTGTGGTGGTGCCTTCTTACTTAGTCAATAAGATATTTTATCAAAAGATCGGCTTTCACATACATTATTTCAAGCCTTTGCTAAATAATATTAATAAAAATGATATGAAAGTTTTTTCAACTGTTTTATCCCGGCAACTTGCATATAAATATTCACAAAACAGTGAAATGCAATTATGGCTGCAACTGTGCCATAGCAGAATGAAAGCTTGTTGATTCCTTAAGGGTGGTTCACATTGTCAGTGATGCATCAGGGACTGTCAGTGACCAATGTCACTGACCATCACTGATGCATCACAGAAATGATGTTCACATTATCCTAATTCAACGCCGAATGCAGCCCACTCACAATCGGGAGCAGTCAGTGATGCTATCACTGACAACACCGCATTCACAATAAGCTTGACCTATAAACCACAACAACCAATAGAACGTAGTTGAGTGGTAGCGACTAGCAGTCAGTGATTAGCCGTGATATAGCAGCAATTTCGATTTCAACTAGTATATTGTACAGGAATTTATGGTGTAGTGGTAGCTATCACCTGTACAGCGGCCCACAGTAGTAAGCGTCTACAAGCAGTGCAGTGTACGCCCTTACTTTGCCCAAGGTCAGCAATCTAAACCGTAGAATAAGATTTGCAGTGTTGTATGCTCGCAAGCGATACACAGTGAGGAGTTGTCCAACTCTCTCACTTTCCACTGATTTCCTATTCGGTAGAATAGATGCGTCGGGTCGAACTAGTTATTCAAATAATCGTTCCAGTATCACTCGGTAGAGTGCAGTGTAAGTCGAATCGACTGACCACTTTCTACTGACTATTATTCTAGCCACTAGTCGACTGGTCCAAGAGCTTATTGAATTATCCGAATTTATGGTGCAAGTGTATGTGAACTAGCCTGTTCACTTGTCAGCGCAATCTGTGTATCTGTGTGTGTGCTTACTTGTATATTTCTGCTTAGCCACTGGTGCAATCGCATAAGTGCTTTATGCGATAAGATCAACAAGTAAGTGAGAGTAAGTGCCAGGTTAACTCTGATTTTATTATTACGATGCACGCATATTTATACAAAACAAATTATGTAATAATAAGTGACAGCACATAGAACAAAAGCAGGCCACGCCTGTACCTCTAATTGGTTATGTAAAAGCCAATAGCACAGCATAGAACAAAAGGGGGCAGTCTCCATCGCATGGATGATTGCCCAAGCACATGTACAAAATAGATAGAAATAGACAAGTAAATAATTATGTAAATATAAAGTAAATTGTTCGACCTGGAATAAATATAGTGAGAAGTTCGGCTTGGATATATAATATAGGTTTGACTGGTAACTAGTCTGGGCGCATTCCCCTACAATATTTATAAATAATAAAAAAACTATAGTACAATTTAAGCTCAATAACATTGACTGAAATGAGTGTTAAACTTATTAATAATAAATATTTATTATTACAATAATAATAATGTTGTTTGTATTTATTTTTTAATATTTTCAAGTTTCAAAGATAATGAATTTCAATATTTTAAATTTTAAAAAATTTAAAATTGGGTGTAAATTGGGTGTCATCATCATTATTGCACTCAGTTGATAGCAATTATTATCAATTATTATTTATCATGATAATAATTGATAATAATTATATTATTATTAATTGTTACATCATTCATTTTATTATTTATTAGTAGTTATAATAATAATTAGTAACAATTAACAATAATGATGATAATAAAAACAGATAACAGTTACAGTCAATTCAATCAATAAATATATCGGCAGCAAAAAGAATAAAAAGTGGCAAACTAACAACAAGTAATAATTATTAATAATAATAAATAAATTATTATTACTTTCTTTATTTATGTTTATTATTTTTTTTAATTAAGATCAATCTAATCTGACATCTCTTACCTGGCAATGGTGTGTAGATATTATCTTTATTTAGAGTCTCAACTAATTTTCTGTTTAAACATTATAATTTATGAAAACAAACCAATAAAAAGTCAATGACAGAGTATTATTTTATTTATTATTATCCGTCGTTGGGTGACGAGTGGAAGGTTATGACAATCAGAGCGGTTAACTTTTTATAGGTCAACTCAGACCTATCGCTGACAAACGGCGTTGATTGGTTCACATTGCAATAATGCATCGCGGTAATGTCACCGATGTCGGAAAAGTTTGACACTGCCAAACTTTCCCGATGGAGCGGCGTTATAGCGGCGACAACGGTATTAGTAGTAATATAAGTAGTAATATATGAGCAGATCTCCCTACCAAGTGTTTTTTTGTGGATTAGATCTGGGGGTTGAGACAATGGGTTACGATGTTGGATGAATTCGCCGAGTTTATATTGTATTTTACTTGAGGGGCATTTGAGTGGCATTTGAGTGGCATTTAAGTGGCATTTGAGTTTTGATTATTTTTTTACTTATTTTGAACTTATATGGCATATAGATTTTGAATGTATGGCATTTAAGTTTTGATAATTCTAGACATAATTCGAGTTTATATGGCATCTTGAGAGAGGAGAGAGGAAAAGAGGAGAGAGAGGAGAGAGGAGATATATCTACATTGAATAAATACATTGATTAAAAATGAAACAATGTGTGAATATATATACATTTATTGTATATTAAGTAGGGTTATATAAAGAGAACATATTAAATATTGTGAGCTTGAAATAGTTCCAATATCATTTCAAATGAAAAAATGGATGATGAGAGATTTTCATCCGTTTGTATGTATCTACATATATCTGATTGAAAACGATATAATAATTCAGTGGACCATTGTATTGAAATCAACTTTTGAGTGAGCTCTTTATTCCACACTTTTTTTTGAATTTTCTTTAAGTAATCATTAATACTGACAGTTTTTGACATTTTTACAACTGTTTGAAAATTGTTTTTAGTCATATGCTTAAATACTTCTACTGGATTGTCAACGTATTTATGTGTAGTATATGGTCGGTATTGTACCGGTGAAAGTTCTCCATGTAAAGAAGCTACAGTTAGCAAATGCTGTGTCACGCATAATAATATAGCTTGTAATGTCAAGCGATATCCAATCTTTTCCTGTACTTCAACATTTTCTTTAATATAGCTATGATATATCTTTGGAAGGTAGTTTTTGATTGTGCATCTTTTTGAACTCATAATGAACTAAAATAAAATGTTAAGTATTAGTATAGGATGATTAAACAGTGTTGTAAAATAATTACATTTTAACTTCTATTAAATAATTTTTCTATTAGTTCTTACCTCATCACCAAGAAATCAGCTATAGTAGTTGATGAAATCAGTTGTAGTAGTTGATGAGATCAGATGTAGTAGTTGATGTTTGATTGCTGGAGAGAATGATTTCTATGCAGAGAGAGCTGTTCTTATATAGTATAAGCCACTCCTACTCATTTAGCTTATAACCATTAAAAACACTCACGCGAAAACTCTATCAGAATAGTGTTATTAGCGTGAAATATTCCTGTTTTATTCGCGTGAAAAAAATTTATTCCCGCGAAAGCAACGGTTTCCATTCGCGTGAAATTAAATTATATATTCCCGCGAAAGCATTGGTTTGTATTCGCGTGAAAATAAAATTTTTATTCCCGCGAAAGCAACGGTTTCCATTCGCGTGAAAATAAATTATATATTCCCGCGAAAGCATTGGTTTGTATTCGTGTGAAAATAAAATTTTTATTCCCGCGAAAGCAACGGTTTCCATTCGCGTGAAAATAAATTATATATTCCCGCGAAAGCATTGGTTTGTATTCGCGTGAAAATAAAATTTTTATTCCCGCGAAAGCAACGGTTTTCATTCGCGTGAAAATAAATTATATATTCCCGCGAAAGCATTGGTTTGTATTCGCGTGAAAATAAAATTTTTATTCCCGCGAAAGCAACGGTTTCCATTTGCGTGAAAATAAATTATATATTCCCGCGAAAGCATTGGTTTGTATTCGCGTGAAAATTTTTTTTATTCCCGCGAAAACATTGGTTTGTATTCGCGTGAAAATAAAAATTTTATTCCCGCGAAAGCAACGGTTTCCATTCGCGTGAAAATAAATTAGTTATTCCCGCGAAAACATTGGCTTGTATTCGTGTGAAAATAAATTATTTATTCCCGCGAAAACATTGGTTTCTATTCGCGTGAAAATGAAATGTTTATTCCCGCGAAAGCAACGGTTTCCATTCGCGTGAAAATAAATTATTTATTCCCGCGAAAACATTGGTTTGTATTCGCGTGAAAATAAAATGTTTATTCCCGCGAAAGCAACGGTTTCCATTCGCGTGAAAATAAATTATTTATTCCCGCGAAAACATTGGTTTGTATTCGCGTGAAAATAAAATGTTTATTCCCGCGAAAGCAACGGTTTCCATTCGCGTGAAAATAAATTATTTATTCCCGCGAAAACATTGGTTTGTATTCGCGTGAAAAAAAAATGTTTATTCCCGCGAAAGCAACGGTTTCCATTCGCGTGAAAATAAATTATTTATTCCCGCGAAAGCATTGGGATGTATTCGCGTGAAAAAATGTTGATTCATAGGATTTAATCAGTGCAACTTTACCTATTTAAGAGCCACTGTTTTCACACAGAAAGCATCCAGTTCTACAACGGCTAGCGGAGAAGCAACATCTACTAAACCTTCCATTGCAACAACTAGGAGCTCATCTTCTTTATAAAGGTAAGAGTAAAAATATTTATTTTTTGTTAGCTAACACTACTAGCTGAAGGTTTATGATCTTTATGATCTTTTAAAATTAATTACGAAAAATTAAACAAAATGTTTTGTTTTTTTAGAATGAATACTCAAGACGAAGGAAGTCAACCGATGAATGAAGAAGCAGGATCCCAGCAAACCCTTTCCCCATCACCTTCTCCTATCTTTGATATGGCAGAAAGTCAATTGGTGGTTGATGAACCAGAATCCCAACAAGATTTTACTTCATTCACATCTCCTACTAACAAGCTGTCTTCAAAAAGAACATCGATGAGGAAACGATCTTTCATTGATTTAACAAAAGATGATATTGAAACTGGTTTGAAGTGCAAAAAACCAGCTTTGTCGGCTGTTGGAGACGAAACGCTTTTTCGTCACGTCAGAATACCCTTTCAAGATGCTGGAAGTAATGAACTAACCACTCTCACCTACAAGAGCGCCGGGTTAATAAACTCTCTCTCTCCAGATAGTCTAGAAAAACTTGAAGAGCCTGTGGAAATCTGCGAACTACCAGTACCAACGGTTATGGAGGTGTTGTCTGTTGAATTCCGTGATGAATCAAAGTGTGTCATCATTTACAACTACCGAAAGGATAAAAAGAGAACTCGGGTGAAGAGTGATGTTTCAACCGAAATAGGGCTGCTTGTTAATAAAGCTAAGCAAACACGTCCAATTGTTTTAATTTATATGGGAGAAGGAAAGACAGGAGATGCGATTTTTCGTACTGCTGAATCTCAAGGGTGTAATCGAAAGATCAACGATCCATTCAACTCATTGTACAACAAGAGTTTGAGACAAATACAGGCTTATTTCACTGTCGCTCACCTACACGATTTTCCACCAGGAAGTGTTATAGCTTATGAGAATCCTGGAATGCTAAGAAAATGTGATACTCGTTGGAACAAGACTGCAGATATTATAGTGGCTAATTACAGATGCATGGTGAATGGAGAGCTATTGATTGGAGATCTTAGCATCCCTGCTCAAATAGCTTCATCTGTAGTGGCTGAAAAAAATGGTGTAATCGTATTCAAAGGACTAAGACAAAATACGAACAACATGATTTCCTATGATATCATTCTACTCTCGGCTCTTCAAGCTTTCATTCAAACCTCAGAAATGTTTGATACTTCGCTGCAACACAGCTGTCTCTCCTACTTTGATGAAAATGAAAAAGAGAATTGTCCAGAACAGTACATCGAAGTCTTAATCGATAACACAAAGGATGTGACTCGTCTTCTATGATGGTAAGTTTCATATCTATTTTAAAAAAAAGCTCCGAAGTATTTTTTGTGAAATTAATTCATATAAGTATGTATGATAGAGTCATTAGTTACTATGTCTTTTAGATATAGCTAAAGAGCGATCCTGAGGAAGAAAATGAGAAGAACTTATTTATTTCTTGCTTGAAACATTACAAAATAATAGTTTTTATAGGTTCTGTAGTGTTTAGCGAAAATAATGAGATAAGTTGTATTTTATTCATTTTATTTATTATAACAAATAAAAATCAAGTATAATAATCTATTTTAACAATTTACTTAGTAGATTAGTTCCTTGTATATGTACTCCATCTATCCCTTCTACTGTATTATCTTGAATGAACTCGAAGTTAGGATATGTCTGTATGATGAATCTCCGTATTGAGTGATCTCTCATCTCACTATCTCCTATATCTCGTAAACTTCTAACAATTTCATCCATACTCCACCCTCTACTTCTCAGTAAACAAAAGTATACACAATAATCGCCACATACAGTTGACAAAAAACTTTGTAGTTGTGTTTCATTACTTTGTATTGTTTCATATCCTCCATGAATACTTAATATTTCATTTACATCCGGGTAAAAGGAAACAGAACGTCCAAACGAGTCAAAAAAATCTACCTCTGAATCATTAGCGTACACAGCCAACCAATGCTCCCCGGGTTGATGAGAATAATGGGTGTTGAATACGAAACATCCTGTTGGAAAATTGTGAATTTGCTTCCAAAACTGTTCTCTAGCTCCAACATGAATCCCTACGCTTTGACATAAAACGTCTGAAGATAAGATCGAGCGAATTTGTATGGTATTCATCTCTAACTTTCTGTTTAAAGCACTGCGTCTCCTCCGATAGTTAATTGAAGAATGCTATCCATCTCCAACACACCGTCTTTTACAAAGTATGCTACCAGGGATAATCCATCAGTCGTGTTAGCGCTAAAACGAATTTCCACACTTGTTGTGACATTTTTCATAGAGTGAAAACCTTCTTTAAGAAAATCGCCAGTCAAATCAAAACCATAAAGTGTAGTACCATCAAGGTATTGTTCTTTCGTAATACCGAGACTATCACCTTCAAGCAAAGTTCCGGTAGCGTGTAGAAACTGATGATATTCTCTTCCAAAAATTCCTCTAGCATAATTTGGTTCAAATCTCCTTCCAATTGGACAATCACCAACTCTCAATACAATACTATCAACACTAGCATGCTGCATTCTATATGGATTTAAGGCGAAACGTCCGTTCATTGCGTTGTGATCAACTAAACCTAAATAAATTTGTTTAGGTTTTTGTTTGTTTTCTTCCAAAGTGATGTCGATCTGCGCAACACCAGCACGAATTCCATATAGTTTTATCCGTTTTCGATCAACAGGATAAATGTAGTTGTGACCTTCCAACGCCAAACTGAGTTGGGAGTTTTGTATTGTAGGATTCACCTTAACTTTACAAAGATGAAGTTCAAATTTATCAATTCTAATCTTTGCCCCTCCTGCAGGTGCCTCATCCGCAGCAAACAAAGCTAGTTTGGCAGAGGCACGTTCAAACTCCAGCTGCATAGTAGGACCTGGTATTATTAGTTTTTTCTGCTGAAATAATGTGAGATGAGGTTTTCCAGTTAATTCTATTGTCTTTCCACCTATGATTAGAGCTCTCCTCTTTTTCTTATCAGCGGTTTTGTGATCAGCAGCGTCTTTGCTAGTTGAATCATCATACAACCATCCTTCCATCTTACCTTGATATTTCTTTCTTTCTGCACTGTTTTCGAGTAGTTGTGAAAAGTAGGAGCGTAAACCGTAGTTGTTAGCGTATTCAACAGTGGTTCCTTCTATCGACATTTTCAACTCGCTAAATAATGTATGCATTGAATCCCCCATCCACACAGCTGCATCATCATCATTACCGTCAATATCGGTTCCATCATCTTTAACAACCGTGGCTTCAACTTGCAGAAATGAGTTGTAGAGATCTGTGTAATGTTCAGTGCTCCCTGACAAGGTTAACTCAATACTACCATAAGGATCTAACCTATCAGGTCTGATGACAACATATTCCGATCTTTCTACTGATATGTTTGTTGGTTCCGTAGCAAATACATCCAACGTTGGATTTATGTTGTAGGAAGAACCTTCCAACTTATTACCTGTTGTTCCATTTAGGCTAGCCATCTTTTGCGAGTGATGAATGCTTGAAGCGTTACCACTTAATGACTATAGATATCAAGCTCAGCTGTCTTTATACCGGATTCTACCGCTATTAAAATATACCACGTTTACCAACACCTCTCCTCTTCTTTCCACCTCTTGTTTTTCTCCTTTTCATACTATCTGGACGGATTGCATTGAGCACATCTCCCCCCAGATCATTCAACTCTGCCATCCCCCTCTTCTTTGCTGACGCTGCAAAACTTTGTCCATCGATGACATCACGCGCTACATTTCCACCTACAGTCAGTGCTCTTTTCCCCAAACTAATTGCTCCTCTTTTCAGCATTGGTGCTGCAGATTTAAGTAAACTTGAAAAAATACTACCAAGTCCATTTCCTCTCATATTAGGCATCACTCGTCGTCCACTATACACTCCAATTCCATTTCCAGCTTGCATCTTGTAGTACTCATCAAAAAAATCTTTTGAATCCTCAGGGGTGTATCGTACCAAACTCATTATAATGTTTTCTCTCTAAAGTGAACCGTCAACACAACCTTTCCACCATCAAATGGTATTCGTTGACCGTCGTCACTCGTTATAAGTACTTGAATCATATCACTATTTAGTGATGAAGCGTCAACGTAGTGAGGATTTTTAAATTCTTGATACACAACACTATTCTTCTTTCCTTGAACTGGAACTACTCTCAATAAAGGTACATTCGTATCTCCTACCATTCTATTATCAACAATGTTGGAATAAACATACAGGGAT
Organism: Cryptosula pallasiana; assembly: GCA_945261195.1. NCBI lineage: Eukaryota > Metazoa > Bryozoa > Gymnolaemata > Cheilostomatida > Cryptosulidae > Cryptosula > Cryptosula pallasiana. The sequence goes on from CALYOO010000209.1 coordinate 55,150, forward strand.
GTTAAACCGGAATTTATATCAGGGGGTGTGATATTATTGTATCTACCACGAGGGTATGTAGTTTTTGATTCAAATCCAAAAATATATGCTATATCTTTGGAAAAGCTTATGGCAGTATCAGGATCACTGTTAGTTAGTAAAGCGGTGTTGGTGATCTTGTTGTAGGAGATGGCGAATTTCTTGTCTAAATCCATTTCATTCATTCTCTTTCGTATAATCTCCTCCAACTCCTCTATACTATCATATCTTCCATTACCAATTAGGATGAAGGACTTTTCGCTTTTACCAGAGACATTTGTCTTTTCTAGATATATTTTCCCTTCGGTGACATTTTTCCAATTATTAGAATAAGTCATATCTAGCAGAGCTACCTCCCATTTACCGCCATTGATAACCAAATATTTATACAGTCTCACTGTAAATTCGGAATTGTTATTATCAGGAAACTCTTCACCACTAGAGTTTGAGGGTAAAGTTATCAGCATCGACATTTTCCCAATGTATGATGATTATATCAAGTGTTGTTTCCTTATAAACTATTCATCTACCCACTCATTGAACTTTTCTCCATAACCTAACCACTTAACCAGAATCTGTCTTTTACCTCTTCTCATTCTTCTTCCCAGTATCTTTTCAATTCTGAAAATCGTGGGTTTTTTTACTTTTTGCAACTCTTTTTCGTAAAAGGTACCATCAATCATCTCCTCAGCTAAATCTTTCACCCTATATACAACAGGTTTTTCATCAATAAGTACATCAGTGATTATAAAAATCTCAATCGTCCAATTCGGGGTGTATCCTCTTTCAAACACTCCTCTTGCCTTACTTATTCTCACATAATCCCCAATCTTTAGTTTTGCTTCTTGAGTTAAACTATGTTCACCTCCTTCATACACACGATTCCATACAAGTTCTTGATTTTGAAAATTCACATCATTTGGTCTCATACCTATAGCACCATGAATTGTGTTGTTGTATGCATTAACCATTTCTGGTAAAACATCAATGTATCTATCATCATCTTTATATGTCAAATATCTATATATCTTCTCTTTTAAAGTTCTGTTAAAACGCTCCACCATTGATGCCTTTATCGTTTCATTTTCGGTTGTAAAACGCTTGATTTTTTTTTCCGCCAGCAGAGTCTTGACATTGACGTTGTCAAACTCTTTACCTTTATCAGATTGTAAAGCTTTATAATTTTCCCCTTCTAGTATTCTTCTCAATCCTCTTGCTACTACCGGTCCTGATTTGTTGATGAGCGGCACAGCCCAACCTTTTCTAGATAAAGAATCAACAGCAGTCAGTAAAAATGCTGTATTATTATTTTCATCTCTTCGAGATCGAACATCCATCAAATCTACCTGTAGCTGTTCCCCTATTCCAGCTACAATTGTAGGGCGTCGCTTAAACTTGGTTACAACTTTTTTATGTAACGTGTAGGCATCCTCACCACTCAACCATTCACGGATTCTTTTTTCTCCCTCTCGTTTTCTACGAGCTTTCAGTAAAGCTCTAGCTCCTCGTAGAGATGTATGTAATGCAGGATTGTAATACAACTCTTTTAGCGTATCGATGTCCATGAATTAGTACCGGGAACGACCAACTTTTTCTTCTGAGTCTTACGTGTTTGACGCGGAGATTTTCTGACAGTTGTGATTCCTTCATCGGTTAGCAGGCTTTTAAATCTACTGTAATTGGTATTTCCCGATTCTATTTTACCTCCTTCGGTTAGAACGTCTCGTAGTAAAGTTTTGGAAGTCTTAGGATTCAACCAACGTTCTCCAATTTTCAGTCTGTTCTTCTCCGAGTCGAATCTACCAATTTTACTCAGATTATTCAACATTCTGACAGCGATCGTTTGATCACTCTTTTTTGTTGTTAAATCAGCTGCTTTTTTTTCAAACTCTTTTAAATTTTCGCTTTCACTATCGTGCTCATCTTCTCCATCAGTAATAAATGTACTTCCTAGTAAGGTTGTGTCTTCAGTATCAAACAACCTTCCTTTTATTAATTCCGTCCCAATATCATCATCATCATCAACCACTTTCACTGATTCTAACTCATTGTCTTCATCAACATTTGGTGAAAAGACATTAAGTTTATTATCAATAACTGTGCTATTGGCCAAAGGAAAAGTAGACTCTATCCTTTTTTTCTTAATGAGATTCCAACTATCCTTTTGTGTCTGGTTTTGGTTGTTTTTAATCTTTTTGACATCAGACAAATACCTACGTAGGTTTTCAACATTTTCATCTAACTTTTCGTATGAGGATAAGTCAGAATCATAAGCCGTTTCCAGTAGATCATTTCGCTTTCGCTTCATATTTCTTACTGTTATAGCTTCCATAGGATTATAATACAATGGAGGTCTGGTTTTCTCTTCCTTTACCACTGTTTTATTATCCTTTCTTTCCGTTAATCTATAGTATTCATCTTCAGTGAGTATAAAATTACGTCTGGAGAATGTTAAAGGCTGACGATTCATCTTTTTATTGATGATAAAACAGATACAATAGGTTTTATAATAGCATCTAAAAGATTCCCTCTACCACTCTGAATCAAAATTTTACGCTTATCATCAACTGTCCCTCTACCACTAAGTTTATGTAGTTCCTTCTTGTAACGCTGCAACTCAATAAACTGCTCAGAATCAAGAGGAACATTACCTAATATAATATTTTTAACACTTTCTATCAATGATTGAAACAAATCTGAGTTGGCCTTTTCGACTATAGCGATTTTTCCTTTCTTACTCAGATCATCCAGAGCTAAAATCGCCATTCTATTTCGCATCATTCGTGTTGAGAGTTTCATCTTTATCTTCTCCCTCCACCTAGCACACTTTTAAGTAACCCAGGAACTATATTGCTGATGATAGGTCCTAGTAGAGCGCCTAAAAATCCTCCTTTTTGCAATACAGCTTTCTTATCATCTAACATTGATTTTCTTACTAAAGCGCTAATATCCTTCACGTTTCGCTGCAACTCATTATACTGAGATGATGTCAATGGTATCGTTCCATTTATAATAGCTTTAGCGCATTCCATTAGAGTCATAATAAACTCCTTTTTGGCTTTGGCTATAACAGACTTTTGAATAGCAAAGGTTGCATTGTTGAGCGATAACAACACAGCTGCATTTCTTGTTAATTTTTTCTCCAAAGCTTTAGACATTATAACGCTTTCGTGTTGCGTCGTTGAATAACAAAATATGATTGAGGTGAAGCGAATAGTAATTGTATTTATATCCTTTTACTTGGGTACATATAATATCATAGGGAGAACTGATGTAAAATTTCCCAATAGTCTATGTTGATCATTCGTTTGTTGAGTCGTATCTATTCGTAAATAAGAGTATGGTTTCTTTGTCGCATCTTCAAAAGCCTCTTGTACATATTTTACTTTTGATGGAAAACATTGTCGAGCCAAATAGGAAATAGAAGAAGCATCTCTAGGGTTTTTAAAAAGAAAAAAATAATGACTATTCAAGGAAATTGTACGATTTCCTTTTAAAAACAGATTCTGAACAATAAAAAACACACTTATGTTCAAATGATGACTATGTTTTGTATACAAAGCATTAGCATCGGCTTTACCAGAAACTTCATCCATGAGATCATCAATTATCAGCCATCGATTTTTACCATCTCTGGGAAAACTCACTGTTATATCTATCATGCCTTCATGAAAAATCACTCCTGATACATCATCAAAGGCTTTTTGGTAGGCTCCATAACAGTAGTGAATCTCTGTTGGTGGAGGGTGTGCTATAGTCTGACTAGCTTCAATCATTCGAAAAATCGCTTGCGTCTTTCCCGATCCAGTTGGTCCTGCAATCATTGCTGTAAAAGGAGATCGCATCCTCGGGTCATAATCTTCAGGTTTCCCATTCATCATAAAAAGATGTTCTTCAATCAACAGTAGTTTCATTTATGGTTCCAACAGGAGAGTTTCTCGCTTTTTGTATTTTTTCCATAGCTTCTTCATACATACTAAACTCAGTAACACCTCCAAAAGTGGAAAGCCCTACGACAAATACCAAAATTATCATAATTATCAACGCTTTACGCTTCATACTCGGTAAAACATCTATCATATCACGTTCAGTACCATCAATAGTATCAACTTCATTCATCGGTCTCATCTCAACATCATCCTCTGTCGACATCTTAACTTCCAATAACCATACAATCTTATTACGTTTTCATTTATATACAATGTTAAAACTATCAAAAAAAATCAAATGCCATACATTCAAAATCTATATGCCATATAAGTTCAAAATAAGTAAAAAATAATCAAAACTCAAATGCCACTTAAATGCCACTCAAATGCCACTCAAATGCCCCTCAAGTAAAATACAATATAAACTCGGCGAATTCATCCAACATCGTAACCCATTGTCTCAACCCCCAGATCTAATCCACAAAAAAACACTTGGTAGGGAGATCTGCTCATATATTACTACTGGTATTGCATGTTCACATTGTCGGCGATAAGACAATTCCCACTATCGCCGTAGCAATCGGTGACAATGTGAACCACCCTTTACAGTTGTGTAACAATGAAGTTAATTAAAATTCACCTTTGATTAGCTCCTCACATTATTGTATTACATCAGATCCCTATTTCTCTGTTAATTAAATGTAGGCATAGGCATTCACAAGTATATGGTATTGTCATGTTACAGAGCGACGTGACTTGGGGGTCAGCAGCAAAGAGCCAATCATAGATAATGAAGTGCCTGCCATCAAATCTTCTGGGGCCAGTTTTAGCTTGCAAACCTTCCCTGATTCCTCCACAAGTTTCACACATACTGACGGATTGTCTTTCAGTGTCCATAAACCATTGCAACAAAGAGCAGTGCCTACTTTGTTTAATGCTGATGATTTTTTCATCATGAAGGCCAGCAGTGAATGTAAGTAATCATATCAATTCAGACAGCCCTGATCAGGAAAAGCATGTACATTGTTTAAGTTTCAAATAAATTACTCCGAGCGTTTTTTGGACAGATAAGCAATGTTGACTAATATTTGGCGTCTTTAGTGAATCTTGCAATTAACCAAGTTTGCAAGTTACATACTCAATTTCCAGAAATTGACCATCTAACAGTGCCAGAATCACCATTGAATTTGACTCACCAACCAATTGAGGCAGACAGCGATCTATCTGCCTATCAATGAGAGACTTATTTTCTCTCTGCACCTCGTTGCCCTAGAGTGTCATTTAGTTTCCTTTTGCACCCGCAGATGCAATCCCTTGATTCACAGTTCCTTCTACTCAGTATAAACACTAGAAATTTATAGGTATATAGAACTAGCCATTCTGAAAGCATTTATAATAAGTTATAGTCTATTGAGGTATTAACATTAGCTGGGTGTAATGGCATAATATAGCGGTTATGTTGACCCCACAAAACACCCTATGCTACTGTACTTAAACTTATCACTAGTAGGAGAGAATCCCCAGCTAGAAATTCTGTGCATACAGAGAAATATACATTTACCCATGGAGAAGACTCAGTAGTTTAATCTGGAAGTTATCTAGAGTAAAATAAAAATACCAAGTGCACAGGCTATAGCTTCAATTAAAAGGAACTCCAGCTATCCCCTAACAATAATTGGGCCATAAAGAATGTAACATCTAATCTACTGCCATTGCCTTTATGCTATTTGTGGACTTGAGGAAATTATGTAAATTACTTAGACAATGGCAAAACTTGTCGAAAACTGAATGGCCTATTCATGGCTTCTGGTTTCTCAGAGGGCTGGTTGATCAATTTTGCAGTCTTGTCTGTCGCAGAAATTTTCACCCTCTTTTCCAAATTTTACTTTTTTTTCAATCCAAGAATAGCTGTGGTGACAAAATTAATTAAATTTTATGATTCTGCAGCATACCTGGCTACAAGGTCACCTACTCATGGCTCCTGGTTCATCAGAGTGCTGGTGGCTACATTCTACAAACATGCTTGTCACAGAGATGTTGAGTCTCTCTTCAAAATCGTAAGCTGGAGCTGACTCATTTACTTGAAATTGTGTCTTGAGTATATGACCCCAGTTTTATCGTAGCTTATATAATGTTATTACCACTGTTAAAATTCAAAGTTGTAATAACTTTTTCATCACCGCTACATTTGCTGTTAATCTTAAAATAAAGTATGTTATAGCCAAGAATTGTTAAAAACTTTGCACCCAATAGATGCTGGACCATGTGCTTGGAAATTTCAATTTTAGAAGTATTACATTAATAGCCAGACTTCACAGTTCCGAAACCTTAATTATTTTAATGAAATAAAAATCGTGATTAATATTAGTTTTTTTTATTGCAGTACATAAATATTCATTATACCTGTAGATACAGAGTAGAGTGAGACAAGTGAGTATGGCGGCCAGATATACGAACAGTGATTCTTACTTCGGAGGAAATGTACCAACCAGTATCTGTACTTTCACTAAACTCAGGAAACTTTACCTCTTCCCTGGGTATCCACGGATATCCAGGGGTGGTACCTCTAAACCTCAAGTGGGAGTATCAGTCGGTCCTCAGGGTGAACTTATAATTATCATAGATACTAATTGATTTTAATTCACCTAGTATTGAAAGCGTGGCAAAAACTTCACCAGTCACCATCAACCCAAAAATTGCTAGAGCTTTCATTTTTGCAAATTTGTGATTTAGATTTAGCTTTTGATGTTAGCCCTTCAGTTAAAATTTTTTATATCAATTTTTTATTTAGAATTTTTTGCACCAGCATTTTCAGACTTCTGCAATATAATTTAATTTATCAACATTAGTACTGTCAGAGCAAGGTCACACATGCTATTCATTTATTGATTGCTAGACGCAAGAGAAGCACCTCCACCAAGCACCAAAGAAGCTGTTGTGGCTAGCAAACCCAAAGGACCTCAACCAACACCTGGGATCATTACAGGTAAAAAATTGGACTGTTTTAATAATGTTTCATTGCTTTCGGTTTGTTTTGGTTTAAAACTGCTTAATATAGCACAACAAAGTTGAGAATTGAGTTACTTAAGGCTGGTCCCCATCTAGTTCTAGTGCTTTCACTGCGCCGCGCTCGGATTTGGTGGCATTACATTATCCAACACCAACCACAAGGGGGGGGGCAGTCTCCATCGCATGGATGACTGCCCAAGCACATGTGCACAACAACGAAAGTTAGATACATAAATAATTATATAAAAATAAGAATGAATGAGAGTGAATAAGATTGAATGTTCGGCCTGTGAATAAGTGTCTATAAATATGTTTAGAGTTCGGCTTGAATATATATAAAAATAGGTCAACATGTAGCTGGTCTGGGCGCATTCCCCTACAATAATAATAATAAGTATTATTATTATTAATTATAAATAATAATAATAATTATCATTATTATTATTCATCATAATCATAATATTGTACAGGATTTCGTGTCTGGGTGGTAGCCACCTGTACACTCTCCCGATATGCTCTGTTCGACCCTAAGTCAGTGCTTCAATAATGTGCTTATTATTGTTCACAGTGCGTACATCGACTGGTGCAGTTTTGCTTGCGGCCGAATCTGGTGTGGAGTGAGTGCAATAATTATCTGTAATTATTTGCTGCGCCCGAACCCTTGCAAGGTCCGACAATAATTGTAAATTATTGTCTAGTTTATAGTTTGTTTCGAACTGTGCTCTGACATTAATTCCTCAGGAATTACTTGTCTAGTTTATAGTTTGTTTCGAACTGTGCTCTGACAATAATTATGCTGAAGTTTTGTAGCCGAATCTGGGCTCAGCCGAGATCGACAATAACTTCCTGCAATTATTGTTTGACTAGCTTGTTGGATTCCCCGAATCCGAATTTGATATGTCGAACTATTAGTGCACTAGGCCTTGTGTTGTAATCCTTGCCTCAGGCAAGGGTATACACAGTGATAGGGCGTACCGTTCTCACTTTCCACCTTAGCGTCGTGCTTGCTAATAGTCGGCTTGTCCAGCGCTGGTAGTTTTGGTGCTCCTAGCTGTGCTTGCTTCAAGAGAAAGAGATTCTTCTGAGAGTCAGGCTAACTCTGAACTTTATTGCATTAACATCCATTTAAATACAGGGAAGGCGGGTACACATTACTTAACCACGCCTGAGTAAAAATACTGGTGCAAGCCACGCCTTGCCCTTACATCAACACCCACTTTGTAATAATCAAAAAACGTGGAAAAATATAATAAGTGATAGTAAATAATTATTTGGTACAAGGTAGAACGCAGTAAATAGACTCTAGCAACATGGGCACAGGTAAACAATAGAACGCAGACATAGACAGTGAGTACGTATTGAGATATAATAATAGACGTTGCGTAGACAGACAGTTACTGGTGAGTTAAAGGCTTAAATCTTGCACAATAGAAATACACAATGAGAGAATATCTCAGCCGATAATTGCGAGAGATTGTCTTAGTAAATTGTCTTGGATAAATAATAACTGCGAGAGAGTACTGGCGTCCCTCACAATATTATAATAATAGTAGTAGTCAGTAGTAGTTAGTTAGTAGTTATCATAAATAATAATCATATATAATAATATATTAATTATTATTATTATTACACTTTACTAACAACAACATAAATAATAAATAATAATAATAAATATTGACTAGTCATCATCGACTGTAAAACAACAACAATAATGTATCATCAATGATGTCTACAAGCTTGTTTTAAATATAATATTGAAATTGACTTGATTGATTTAACTTGAAACCACTTTGCTTCATATATTATAATAATAATATATTACTACTTGTGTCGATGACCACCTGAAGGTAAATCTGGATGGCTGCGGCAAAGGGTTCATCCAATCAGAATCGAGTATTCCTGAAATCAAATTTAAAATTATGCTATGGCGTTTGTCACGGCGATATAAGTATAGACTACATGGTCAAAGTGAAAATTTGCAACTTTTGAAAGCAAATAACTTCTATACTAGCTACTTCGAGAACATGCCACATATCCCAAAATTTTCCAGAGCTGTGGGCAAATGTCACTGTATGGGTGTGATTCGTGGGAGCAACTGCCAAAAGGTACTTCCCAATCTAACAATAGTGATTATTTTGTAAATGCAAATATTGACAAGGAAGACAACTCTCCAGACCCCGAGGTTTTTGCTTGAACTGTGTTGTGGTTGGTGTTGGATAATGTAATGCCACCAAATCCGAGCGCGGCGCAGTGAAAGCACTAGAACTAGTCCCCATCATGTCATGGAAGCTTATACAACACAACACACCAGTAATGTTTGGAGTCACCCACACTTGGTGATCATGAAAGATTTTGACAAAGTTGAGCTTTTTGTATATGCAACCATAAACAACTTAATTACGTGATCAGTAACAGAAAACAAACTGGTCTAATGTTTCTGTCATAAAAAGTCTGACCATTTTTCCTGAAAAAACGTGACATGGTTGCGAGAAGTAAACGATGACAAATCACTTGAGTTACTCCACAATATACTTGGTTATTGATACTATTTTTCAGTAAATTGCTAAGCCCTGAGTGTCATGAAAATTGGTAAGAAGTTAAACATGGTTTAGCTTTTCTCCGACTTCGGTCAATCACCAGGAACGTTCTAAGTTTCTAAGATCAATCATCTCAATAAATATTGATAACATACAAAATTGTGCAATGTTTCACGATAACAACGGAACCTACAACATGCATAGAGATTAATGTTGTATAAATATTGACACTCACAAGAGTTTCGAGCAAGTGGAGCTCTTCTATTACAATCTAGCCATATGATCCTTCATATTGTAACGGTTTTCCCCGGGTAATGAGAGGAATACTGCCACAGGTACTGCAAGATGCTTTGTGATTATGACTAACTCTGTGCTTTAGTGGTAGCTGTGGCTACAGACTGCAAGGCTTGAATGTCTCTCTGTATGAGGAGAGACAGGATGCTGCTTATCAGCACACACAACGGTAGTTGGCAACCGGCCAAACGGATCCTAATAGGTTGAAAGTGTAAGCAAAACTTTATTCTCTACTTTGCCTAATACGCACAGAATTGCTACTTCTAAGAAATAACTATAAAATTGATAGTAATGTCTCTACTACTGGTGTCCAAATACTACAGGTATGCGTCTGTTGGTATAGTCACTAGCTGGGCGTTCCTACGAGAATCCAAGCGTCTTCTGTACACTTCTGGGGACTTCTGTGCTGTAGTCTGAAAGTCTCCTCAGCTGTCTTGCTATAGCTAAGCGCGCACTACTCCTAGACAGTATCTCACAATACAATGTCTGAGCACTACTGCTAACTAATAACTGCCCTGCTGGGCCACAAGCAAGTGCTTATAAATGACATACAAAATCACAGAGGCGTATAGATATATGATTGGTTAAGCATGTGTAAACAAGACAGCATGCAATACATGCCAGATAAAAATAACTCTAAAGGCGGGGAAGGTCCTTTCTGCTGGCTTGAAGCTGTAGCTGTAGTGCAGCTGCACTGCTGTAGGGGCTCAAGCGTATGTATAGTCTTCAGTAGCATAAGTTGATAGTATATGTATAGTGCCGGCTATAGATTATGGCAACACTGTGCAATTCCATTACAATATTTATATATCATTCTTCCAGCCCACTCTGCTCCCACTCCACCTCGCTCATCCCCCTCACGCCCTGTGCATGCCCTGCTCTGCTTCTCACCCTCTACTTTGCTCTATCCTTGTCCCACTTTATCCCTGTCCCACTCTACCCCATCCCACTCTACCCTCGTCCCACTCTATCCCTGTCCCACTCTATCTCTGTCCAACTCTACCCTGTCCCACTTTACCCTGTCCAACTCTACCTTGTCCCGTTCTATCCTTGTCCAACTCTATCCTGCTCCGCTCTATCCCTGTCCCAATCTATCCCTGCCCAACTCTATCCCTGTCCCGCTCTATCTTGTCCCACTCTACCCTGTCCCACCCTACCCTCTTCCGTTTCTCCCTTCCTAACTCTCTCTGTCTCCCTTTCATGTAGGCGGTGTGCTTACTTGCAAAATATGAAACCTATCAAGTTTGAGAACAAACTGAAATTTCAAACGCTACGTAATCCATCACATTGGTACAGCTGACTGTTTTTACAGCAATTTTTTTTATTTCTTACAGTGTAGTAGTTTGGGCATATACACACGTTTGACACTTGAATTATCA
>CALYOO010000210.1:0-20423 GCA_945261195.1 Cryptosula pallasiana
TCATCATCGATGTTGCAGTCATTGTAGTTGCCATCATGTTTTCTCAAAACTGCACTTACGACCAGATTAAGTCTATGACAGTATTTTTTAACAAGCTAAAATGTCAATAACTTCCTGATTTACTGAGACCTAAAATGTGGTTGTTATCAAAGTTTTAAATAAAAACTCTCCTAATTTACTATTCATTTATTTTTTCCACTCATGTTTTTGCAGACCCAAGCATATGACTTTACGTCACGTGCTTCGATAGAACTCTCAGTTAACAACCTAGTACCACAAGTTATGACAACAGAATTGATATTTCGCAAATTTTTTTTTAGATAGCAGGAGTTATCACTGACTTAATAATTGCACTACGTTTCACTTGAACGATACAAACCTTGTCTGGTCATCAATAAAAGTTGAGCTAACCGTCTTCTTTAACATTATCATACATTGACCGCAAATGATTGAAATGGTTTATTAATGAACAAATCAATTTTCTATTAAGTCTGACCCGAATTAATTTGGACTCTACCTGAGGATTGAAAGCCACTGGTCAACACTGGGTCCTTTACCATTTCAACTTTTTATTGTAAAGTTTCCTACACAATAAAATTCTTATACAACACTACAGTGAGTCAGAAATTGGCATATGCAAGTTATAAGCATTTTGTTGGTGATTGGGAAAATGGAAATAGGTTTAATGTGCGCAGTTTTGAGCATCCCCGCTTTGGACCATGCCTTCAAAGTCTGAACACCTGCACCACCTATAAACACCGAAATATGTAATATTTGCTACTGCTACCAAGATGGATGGAGCTTGTTTTGTCCTTAATGTCACAAGGTATCAGGTAGAACCTTTTATGAACTATCAGCAATCCAATTCAATGCCTTCAACTCATTTCAAATAAAGGCAGTCTGGATAAAAATTGAATTATTTCCAGTAGAGCTAGTAATGCTTGATAATTAAGTAAACCACTCTCAACTAATAATAAATATCAATACTGAGTCCTCACTCTGAGCAGTCTGTATTCTTAATCAAACTTCTGGCAGGCTACCCAAGGCTGCAATGAGCTTTCCTAAATCTTTTTTGGGTCCCCCAAACCCCTCCGGCAGACCTCAAATTAGGGTTTCTCCAAAATCTTTCCAAATGATCCGAGCCAACTTCTGTCGAGTCAACAACTCTAATAACAAAGTGTATTCCTAATATAGCAGAACAGTTAACCGAAAAAAAAATCACGTTACAGAGCTTTCTCTGTACTCCTTACCTTTGCTTTTGATCTATACCGAAAGAAATACAATGCTTTATATAAGGTAAGTGCTGATGCTGTTAATTAAAAAACTACAGCATACTTGAATGAAAAATATACATTTGTTGTGCATTGATTAGCAAATCTAAATACTGTTTATAAGTCGTTAGGCTAACCACTTCGTTTGGCATTCAATCCAGTGAGGTGAAAGTTAGACTCTTCACTATTGTAGTAGGTTGTGCCATTTACTACAGACACAGCCCCAGCATTAACAACCAATAAATCCATGTATTTGTCTTCCGCCGCACTCAGGGGGCCCATTCTGTCAAAAATTCTATGGAGGCTTTATCCAATAATTCCCACAAAATCTACTCCGTTTGGGAATGCAGACGTTGCCAACCAGAATACAGTCTTAGACTCAAACACACTACGCCACGGTATATAAGTAAACACTTTGTTAAGTATAGTCTACTTAGCTATGTAACATTAAAAATGAATAGACTATAAGCCATTTAACTAACAGAAGCTCCTTGTATAAGAAGTACTAACAGAAATACTCGGCGTTGCTCGTGGAAATAACATAGAGATTGTGAAGGCTATTTTAGGGAGATAAAGAGGGGCTAGTGTTACGGAGTTATTATGAAATATTGTTAGTAAGATAGTATTGAGTAGCCATTTGGCTTGAAGATGCCCAGTTTGTCCGCAGAAGAAATTTGTTTTTTTGGCAGTCCCCCAAGCAAATGTTGAAGAACTCTATAACTGGTTATAGTTTTCACCAAATTTTTTGTCGGGGTCATTGAACCTTTTCTCTTGGACGTCTTTGTCTGCACTAATCATTAATTTATAGTCACCCCTCTGTTGTCAAAACAAATTTGAATCCTTGAACATTGTTACACAGCATTTGCAGAAGTGCAATGATTGTTCCATTTCACAGATTGATCTTCCCATTACTCACCACCAGCGGCAGGCAGAATGAAAAATTGTACTTGGGCACAAAAAATAATTTTCGCACGAAGCGCGGAGAACTTTGTGGCCAGGTTGGGCATTGATGTGCCCGAGTAAAATGTGCCCAACTACAGCAAAAATCTGCACAAGCAAAACTATAATAAATTATTTTTTATATATAATAAGTTACTATTACATATATTTAAGCTAGGATGTTAAGCATTTTGTCTTTTGTGATTGTGATTTTTAGTTAATTATTAAATAATGGTGTTGAAGCTGAGAAGTACAACCATTATTCAATGCCGATGTAGGTAGTAGTAGCATATGTTGTTTTATACTGTTGTATTAATTAAGCTACTGTTAGACTAAGTTAGTTTGGTCACTTCTAACCACCTATAACAAAAAACGTAACAGCCAGGAGTAGCAATAGCTAAACAGGCAATATTATTAAACCCATCTAATCACAAATTAAGGGCTTAATTTGAAGTAATTCTGCAGTTGGCGACTTCCTGTATCCAACAATATTATTACCATCCATTCTGTGTATTGAGAAACCGGTGAACTGTCTTTTGCGGCCATTATGTCAAAGTCAACAAGATTTTGTGCTGCTGCCCATTGTGATGGCAAGACACATCTATTCCAATGGCCCTCTGGCACTCGTGGAGAAATTTGGACGAGATTCGTCAATGTGAAACAAAAAACAAAAGACGGTAAATTGTGGAAACCCGCTAAGTACTCCTCATTATGTTTTCGTCATTTCTCCGAAGAGTCATTTCAGAACTACACTATGTACCAGATGATGAAAGAAGAAAAGATAAAGTAAGTATTGTTTTAAAAGCTTTGATCTTTCATTGCAATTATCTCTTTGCTTAGTGACATGATTTTATATCATTCTACTACAAAATAAATTTTGTAAATAATAGCTGTTGTCGTTGAAGGTTGATCTTAAAAAGTGATGCTCTGCCATCCATCCACTTGGAGCCTGGTGAGCAGGTTGATATACCATCCCCTCGAAAAAGACAGCCAGCTGCGGAAGCACCAATGCCTGTTTGAGAGAGGAGAGCGATTGTCAGGGACCAGTTAGCGCCAGAGTATGTTGCTGAGAGAGCTATTATTGCTGTTTGTTGGTGGGCGTACATGTTATGTAGTTTATGCTATCTGTCGTGCATGTTGTGTAGTTCATGCTATCTGTTGTGCATGTTATGTGGTTTATCCTACCTGTCGTGCATGTTGTCGTTTATTGCATGTTTCAGATCTAACAAATCTAGCTGTCATTTCTGACTTTCAAATACTTGCTGCTGTTTTCCAAGGGTGGTTTTTCTAGCCTGATGTTGGATCTGCATGCTTGCCGTCAAACTCTTTTTAATGACGGCTTTTCCAGCCAGGCGTTGCTTGTATCGGAATTGCACCACGAAGAGGCGAAACAAGGTTTGCTTCATTTTATGATTGCTTGCTGTACACAATTGTCATACATTCGTTGATTTTCTGTTTTTTTTTAAAAATACAGTTGGATAGTAATTTATGGGATAGTTTACCACCATGCTAATCTGGCTTTTGCCTAAAGTTTGCTTGTATCTTTGGTTGCCATTAACATCTTATTCAAGATGTTTCTTGTCCATTGGTGTTACAAGATCTCTTACATGTAAAATACCCTTTTTAAGAATTGGTCTTGGCACATTTTGTAGAGTAATGTTGACACCATGCACAGTGACTAAACCACCAAGTAAACGGTTGCCTGTCCCATCTATCCCATTGATGCCACATCTGCAGCACGTAATAGGAACTCAAAGTCAACACAAACTTTGAGGACTGTGAAAAAAGTAAAGATTTGATCCAAATCGTCTCAATGGGATTTGTAAGTATCTTTTGTGCACATGTATTGCATATTTTGTTGTAAGCTATAAGTTCCTAACAATTTACCTGTAGTGTAAAGGTGCCTTCTCTCCCATTACTGCAAACTACACATGAAAACTGTGCGTTCTCACAGGAAAGACATCGGGGTTCATCCACCTCCCACACAAGCTTCGTCAGCCATTGGTAATCATGCTGACACATCAAAGCATTCAACATCACCGCTACTGGAGAATGAACTAGAGTTAGCATCACCAGAGACTAACTCAGAGAGCGAAGATGACATTCTTACAGATTTGGAGGTTAGCAGTCCAATGTTTTATAATTTTTTTTACAAGTCCAATGTTTCATAGTTTGTTACAATGTCCATTTGCTACCTCATATTGTTATGAACTTGATAATCATTTAATGCAACTCAAACATCCTATCACCAAGGTATCAATATGCTAAAATCTAAAAATTGCTTACATTATATTTTGCAGTATCTGTTGTACCACAAACTCTTGTTATTGTCAATGACGAAAAATTTTCATGTACAAACAATGCAAGTGGTTTAGGAATAAATGTGTACAAGTGGAATCATGATGTCGTCACTAACACAGCCTGTATTACACTATTAAATTGTGATTGATTGCAGACTGAAAAGGATTCAAACTGGGTGTTGATGAAGAGCTGTTTGAGGAAACGTATGATGAGGCGCAAAAAACAAGACAATCTATGGAAAAAGGTAAGGTTTTAAAACTGATTCATGTAACATGTAACATCATGGTGTGCGCGGCGAGTCACCTTGAAACCTCTTTGCAATAGCTTTCATATTACCTTGAATGCAATCTGGTAATTAGTGAATGCAATCACAAATACAAGAGTAGTTATTTACTTGCATGTACTTTTAGCCGAGGGAGATGGTATGATGAGAACAAGTACATTGTTGGGCATTCAAACTTGATGACGCTGCTGGAAGTTTGTCGGCCTCACTACACGAAAACATGAGAACTGTCCTATATCGTTTTTTAGGGCTTATCAGTTGCAATAAAATTGGCCCTGGCTTGGCTGAAACATCATGACATAAGTATATATTTACTAAAAACTCTCTAGCAACGGGTATATGCTTTACATTTGGATACCTGTACAGTACTAACTTAACAGACCTCATTGTACATCTCTGCTCTCTTAGGCTTCACATTAGTTTTACTTGTTGACTGGTAATGCTGTTCTGATGGTCTAATCATGATTTTTATATTGTATTTGAGGTCGTATTATATTTGAATAATGATTAAATTACTTTGCAACAATCATTAAAATAAAATCTTTTTACAAACAAATTACTAATGATTGTACAAGTGTTAGTCATCAAGCTCTATGCTAATCATTCGCACGAATGGCGAACACAGTATGCTGATAGTCTGCATAAGCCTCTTCATCATCGGTTGGTGGGAGCATAGCTCTATCCATAGCATATACGCATGATGGAGGTGGCTGCCGTTCATTTCTACAAATGCCGGGGAAAGCCCAGAATATTAAAGACCTGTAGGCACACAGTCGTCTTTGCGCCATTAACATCTCCCGGATTCTCTCTTGGCTATACCTCTCATGTACGACTAGGGTTTCAGCATCAGGATATCTTGGGCCTGTATGTGAAATATAAAACATTCTGAATAATTGATAGTAATGTGACTTTGTCAACTTCCCAGTTACTTAGAGAATAATCTACTAGTATCCAATACATACGGTGATAAGCGCAATAATTGTGGTACATCATTCTGAGCGGTGCAGGCTGCAGTAATTGTTGGATGTTGTCGCATTCAGTTATGCACCTCAAATCTTGCTGGCTGCGGTGCTCCCAGATGGGATGGTCTCTGCAGCAGGTGTTCATAGATGGAACTCCGCCATATGTGACAGCTGTTGCAAGTACATATTTCATGCAGTTCCGGTGGAATATATATCTGTAATAAATAATACAATACTACAGTAATTTAATAATTTCTATTATCAGTAGTATATTATTTATTATTATTATTATTATTATTTATTTGCTTTTTTGCATACACCACAGTCCTATATATTATCTTACTGTTTGTGTGTTTATCCTGAGTAGTAGTATGCAGTATATTGTTACAATATACTGCATACTACCACTCAGGATAAACACACAAATTATTACAATAACTGTAATAATATATACTAAATAAATAGTAAGCATTTATTATTATGTAGTATTTACATTCATTTTTTATTACTAAAAATTTATATATTATTATTCACTATTCACATTTATTTCCTATATTTCCTTACATTACGTTTTTTCTCTGCTGTATAGTTCATCCAATGGGGTGCTTTGTTTGTGTAAAACACATGTCTGTCTTCATGATGTATGACTACTATGATATTGTTGTTGTTGTTACCACAATAAATAGTGTTCTACAAAAAAACCACCATGTAATATTATTATTTACTTATTTGTCTTTGTACTTTCCGGAATCCATGATGATGATATTAATAAAAATGAAAGAAATGGTAGTAGTAGTTTATAACAATTGTTGCGGTAAATTAAATAACAAACATTGACAATAATAATAATAAATAATAATAAATGATATATAATAATAAATAAAGTGTTAATTCTTACATCTTCGGGACCTAACTCTACAATCTGAAGCACTGGCTCATCATCATACTCTTCAATAATGTTTGCTGCCATAACTGTATAAACCTAGCGAAGGTAAATATCAAAATAATTGCTGCAAGAAAAGTGGCTGGGTGAAACATTGAAGAAAGTAATACGTCGCAATAATGAGGAAATTGGGTTCGCCATATCACAGACGCTCACACATGAAACATGTACGTCTATGGATAAGGCTGCAACATTACGCTGTGACGTCAAATACTCAGGGTGGTAACGACTGCTTCCGTTTTGGTTGCTATGCCATTTAACATGATTTTCTACCTCCTGTAACTTTAAATTGAGAAGGCATTTCTAAAATATAATGCTACCATTGAGAAGTGCAGGTTCTAATGCCCCAGAAAAGTCATAGCTTTGCTGTGACCGGGGTTCATGTTTAAGGCTCTTAATCATGGCTAATTTGTACTCCTTTAGTGAAACTGAATGTATTAAATGTGTATGCAAGTGTTGTAGCTGTCAAAGCAGCCATTGTCAAGATTTAGCTGTTCAAAAATTATTTGAATGATTTGTGTGGGATATCATGGTTGCTACATTACAAAAGTATCACTTTTCCATTTGGTCATTGGCATTCAATGGAGATAATGCAATAAGCAGTGCTTCTAATTGGCTGACATAACTAGTATATCAGCCATTGCCATAGATAACTTTTCAGTAAGAATACAAAAATACTCAGCTTTTGTAACAACACTAGTATCATAGCTTAAATTGTTGACTGCACATGTGCTTTGGTATTTGCTACACGCTTAGCCTAGCAAATCAAATCAATGAAGTTTTTCCTAAACCCAATTGAAATGGATGCTCAGTGCACACAATACCTAATTGGGAACCATGTAGTAGAAGGTAGTTTGATACATTTTGCCGATCACTCATAAATACTGCAATTTTTGAGCAAATGAAACGCAAAACAAATTTTTATTCTGACTAAGATGAAAATTTCAGGTGACGTGCTGACAACACTATTCTCTCATCTTACTAAAAATCAGTTGAAGCCTTGCCAATGAAGTTGTTTATGCACATGAGCTTCAAATATAAACTTTTACGGAAAAACACCTGAAGGTAACTGACTAGTGCGTGTTTTACATTTCCTTGCATTTTCAATTTTTAAAAAATCATAAACAACGCTGATGAATAGGATGTCTGCTGATTTACCCGAACAAGAAGAGAAGATTCTTTTACCAGATGAGAAAACACAGAAAGAACCAAAAAAATTGCCTTATTTCCACATAGAATTAGTAGCGGATCTAGTATGAGTAATCTACCAACCAGAAAACAGAACATTGTACGATTCGTAGGTTGTAGATAGGTATGGGGTGTACACATAATGCGCCGTACACATAAATCATCTCAGTACATAGTTACTTACTGTGTAAGCACACCACGACAAGGGCGAAACCGCATTAGTTTGTTGGCAGACTCAATCAAACCAGAAATACAAAACTAAAGATCTACCACGTAGTATTTTTGAGCATAACATTTAAAAAAATTACAATAAACCAGTGTTGTTGTCTCAATCAGCAAACAATTATCATCAAAACACATGGCTGGGGTAGTTCTCTTCAACTAGGGGTAGATGAATTGCCTCCAACAACTGAGATTTATTCCGAAAGAACCATTTCATTTAAATCATTTACAAAAATGAATTTTAAGAGACCTAGAACAAAGAGTATTAAAATTTTAGAATGCTCAGTAATAAAAAGACCATAGCAAAGGTAAAAACAACTCACCTTACGATTGCCACTACGTTTTGCAGCAATAGCAGATAAAACCTTGCGTTTTCTGCTTTGTGAGTCAACAATTTGATTGTCAATATTGTTGTTCATGTGTGCAAGAAGTAAGTGTAACCATTTTAAAAGTTATTCCAAAAATGGAAAACATCACATTTAGTCGGAAAATCTCACTTGATAACAGATTTCATATAAGCTCTGCTCAGCATCTTTAGAGGTTCAACTTCACTGCTTGTGCCAGGCTTCGGCATTGGAGATTTTAGATGTGTAACTTTTACATTACATCTTGCTTTGTTATCTTTTCTCCTCTTGTGCTTCATAATGTAGATCACAATGAGACTACAAATTTATATAATTTTTCAATACAAAAATATTATTTTTGGTAAATCCCTTGAAATGTACATCTGCAAAAAATAACATCTTGATTGCTCTACCTGAACTAAGACAAGATTCATATGCGCAAGTAGTAATGTAAGAGCAGGCTCCAGTCATGGTGTCTAAGGATGAGAAAATTCTCCTGGTTCCAAGTGTTTTTTGTTGGCACCAGTTACCATGAGAACTTGAGATGTACCAGTTTGTGTGCACCGGTGTCAAACTTCAATACTATTTTTGTTTGACTCAAGTATTTATTGTGTATTGTCGTTTCTATTGTGACCTGTGATTTAGATGTAGGGGTTCGATTATTTTCGTGGGTACTGTTTTTGCACAACAGTTTTCATTGTTTGTTGTTCATTGGTTGCTCACATTATTGTACGGTGATTTAGATCATAGGTTGAGTAGTTTATAAACATGGTATGCATGATTTGTTTATACAGGTGGTTTGTTTTGTGTTTGAATGTTAGATTATCATTGTACAGTTATTGGTTCAGTTTTATTGTATGACATAACAGTGTTGTATTACTGTATAGCTTTGTTACATAAGTGAAAATATTGAAAGCTTGTGTTGTGTCTTATTATTTCCCTTATATATTAGGTAAAATACATTGGATAAAATCGATATAATAATTATTATAGAGCCCCGAGGTTTGATAAGATGTTTGTACTAATAAGAGAATAAGGTATATAAGAGCTTCACACAGTACTTGAATTTGTGAAGATAAGTTCATAGTAGCAGGATTAGTCCACTGGGTATCATCAGCACTGAGTTCCCCTCCAAATGGGATAAATTTCTCATGCAGTTATTCGGCAACATCCCTGTATGCATCTGATTTGGACAACTCCTCATTGTTTTTTGCTTGACAAAAAAGTTGTTTTCAATCAGGGCTGCCAGATGCGAAGAGAAAGAGAAATTGTGGTATGTGTTCGCATTTGCAGTCTTTTTTTCCTTTGTAAATCATTACACTCAAAGCACATTTTCTACGTTCTTCAATAGTAATAGGATAGGATCAGATCTCTTTAATGGAGTTTAAGGATAAGGTTCCCCTGGTTCTAAGTATACTTTTAGTTGGCCCCAGTTACCATGTGAACCTGTGAGGTACCTTTTTGTGTGCACCAGCGGTTATAATGTTGCATGTTTGCTAAGTATTTACTGTGCAGGGTTTGTTTATGTTCTGATTTTTATGTTGATTTGGATGCCTGGGTTTGATTATTGAATGATGATTTAGATTGGGGCGGGGGGGGGGGGGGGGTTGAGTACTGTATAAAAATGAGTCGTTGTACTATTGTATAACTTTACTATATAAGAAACATTATAAATAAGCATTGAACACCTGTACCATAAGCTCGAAAAAAAACTTGCAGAAGAACATACATCTTTATTTGTTTTGCAGGTATCTATAAACCTGTGGTCGGATTTTTTACCAAAAAAATGTTGACCAATTCCATTGATATAACTTTTTAAAAACTACTCTACCCAACGCACTTTTTTTATTTTTTTCAATGCTTGTTAATATTGTTCGGGACGCCACCGATCGTAACACTTGTAACGGCACAGTAACAATTCTATCAACATTGTTCTAACATTTTTATGTTGCATCCTATATTATTTACCATTTGTCTGTAAGCATTATTGTAAACATGTGCATGCATCTCTGTCCAATCAATTATGCCACTATGGACAACCCACTTCTATTACTAGACGTTCTATTAGCCAATACTAGCCAATCAGTCAGGCCAGGCTTGGCCTGCCCTTCTCACCTTTTATATTCTACACAATCCTTTGTGAATTGATTGTATAAATATTTGTGTCAGTGCATAATAAAACCAGAGTTAACCTGACTCTCACACAGCTTTGATGACTTTCACTCTGCGCAGATCAAGACAGCTAAACTCAAGCAGCAGATAGCATTAATAACAACCACTTGGTTCAGTTGAATATCGCTACGAGCAATTGTTCGTAGAAAGTGAACCGTCAAGTCGACATTCACTGCATATGACCCCTGGGCAAATGATACTAGAACGTTGTTCAAATTGATATCTCGACTCCTCGCAGCTATTCAGTTTGGCCAGAAAATCAGTGGAAAATATGACAGTCACATCGATTCCTTACTGTGTATAGCTCACGAGCACACAACGCTGCAAATTCTGTTCAGCTAGATTAGTCTGTCAACCTCATTACCTGCCAAAACATACAAAGATATCAACTACACTGCAATAACCATTCACTGCATTGTGGGGAATTGTAAAGATGAAAGCTACCTTCGGTCTCACCATAAATTCCTGTACAATATTTACAGTAGTTGAAAATAGTATAAGGGTTTCAAAATTTTTTTGTTCACTTTTTGAAAATCGTTACAGCATCGTCTTGTAGAGACAAGCCCCATTCATACTGTTTTGTCGAGGCTTATCCACATAGTCCTCTTATGTTTAACATGTGTTGTGCGACATAAAATACTTCAGCTGGAAATGTCACTAGGTGTACTGCCTCCTGCCGAAAAAGGATATTATATTGTTTTACGTATTTGTGGTACATCTCTAGAAAAAAGTTTTTAAACGTAGTGTTTTTGGTGACATACTGTTCTAAAGTAAAAATAAGCATATTAGCAAAAGGTAATAAATATTGAAGTGAAACAATAATTGAAACAGGTTTTTATTTTTAACTGTTGTTAAATAATATTTTTATTAATTTTTACCTTATTACTGCGAATCCTGCTGTTAGCTATGTAATGAATAATTGTGGTGGATGTTGTTTCTTCAGAAAATGTTTTTGGAGTGAATGCTTTCTGCGTAAAAAAACCACAATTCAAACACTCAAAGTTGGACTTATTAGCCCTACAGAAAATTTTAAAACTTGCACAAACATCTTTTATAATTTATAATGATTTTATTGGCGCAAAATACTCCTAATAACACACAGAAATTTTCTCAGGAATAAACTTTTTTTTTGCGTGGAAAACTTTGTATATATTATAAAGGTTTTTCTCGGGAAGAATGTTGTTTTTTTTTGTCAAAAAGTGTGTCTTTCAGACAACGAAATTTTCTTCGTTCAGATGAAAAATGTTTTTTGTTTGAATGAAAATCTTTACATATATCATAAAAGGTTTACTTGCAAGAAATGTTTTTTTTGTGCGCAAACTTCGTATGATCAGACAGAAAGTACTGTTTTTTCAAACCAAAATTGTTGTTTTGTTTGCGCAAAAACAGTTTTTTTTGCTCAAAAATCTTTGTCTATATTATAAAAGGTGTACGCGCAGAAAAATGTGTTTTTTTGCTCAACAAAAAATGAAAGCGACTTTTTACGCGAAAAATGTGTTTTTTCAGGCAAAAAATGGTGTTTTTCCAGATGAACATTGTCGTTTCATTCACGCCAAAAATTTAGTTTTCACGAGAAAATTTCTTTATGACATATACATTTTTGTATAATTGTTTCGCGTAAACAAAAATTTGTTGCGCAAAAGTTTTTATCTAAATAACAGCGGGTTTGGTCTTTTTCACACAGAGAATGATGTTTTTTCCAGACAAAAAAAGTTCATTTGTTCCCGTGAAAGACATCGTTTTTGCGCAAAAAAGTTTTCATAATATACACAGATTTTTTTTTTATGTAATAAAAATGTATTTCACACAAAAAATATTCATTTTTGCGCGAAACATGTGGCTTTTTCAGACAGATTGTTGTTTTTCGAGACCAAAATTGCTGTTTCGTTCGCGGCGAAAAACCCTTTATCATGCTTTTGCCCAAAAAACCCTTTATAGCATATACAGATTTGTTTTGTGCGAAAAACATATTATGTGCGGTAAAATCTCAATATAAATTTCAAACGGCTTTCACGCGAAAAAAGTTTCTTTTTCGCGCGAAGAATGTGTTTTTTTCCGACTGAGAATCTTGTTTTTCCGGATGAAAAATACTGTTTGTTTGCGTGAAAAACATTGTTTTTGCGCAAAAACCCCTTTACAATATGTACTGATTTGTTTTGCTCAAAACCAAGTTTTTCTTTCAGACAAAAAGATGATGTTTTTTTGCACCAGAAATATTGGCTTATTCGTGGAAGACCCTCTATAATTTATACAGATTTTTTGCAGACTTTTTTTGCGAAAAGCTTTTTATGATATATAAGTTTTTTCGCCCAAATAAACAAAATTTCTTCACTTTTTTATAAGTTTTGAAGGACTTTTCGCGCGAAACTTTTCATTGATTTCACTTCATGTCAATTGGTGCAGCATTAGCAATTTAAGAGCCATGGTTTTTACACAGAAAGCACGCATTTCAACAACAGTGATTGATGGAGCAGCATCTACTACAACTACCAGGATGATTATCTGCATTACAACTACATCTGAAGGAACTAAATCTACTAAAGCATATACTACAACTATTAGGAGGATTCTCTGCATTAAGGTAAGAAATAAGAAATAAATATTTAACACTAGCTGAGACATTCAACTTGTTGCTCTATGTAGTGTCTAGCTTTGAATAAATCACAATTGATTAATAATCAATAACTCACATTTTTTTTTACTTTATTTTTAAATCAATAGACAAGGTATTGAGAGTCAATTGATGGATGGAGAGCCAGAATCCTACATCTTAGAAATCCAACTGAAAAGAATAATCAAGGCGCTGAAAGTGAATTGATGATTGAAGAGCCAGAATCCGAGCAAATGTTTTCTCCAATATCATCTCCAATCAGTGATCCTCCTTCAAACATAACTCTACAATCTCAAACATCCAAACATAGTGTTATTAATTTAAAAAAGAGGAGTCAAGAAGATGAAACAATGATGATGATAAAGAGTCCAAATGCAAAAAAAGAGTTCTGATGGATGTTGAAGACAAGACATTTCTTCGACACACTAAGTTTCCCTTTATGGAATCCACAAGCAACAACCTGGCTAGCCTCACCCACAAGAGTTCCTCTCTGCTAAATGATGTGGGTCTAGAGTGTCGAAAATTCATTAAAACAACAGCAGCAATTCGAGTTCTACCATAACCAACAGTTGTAGCGGTATTAAGTGTAGAATTTCGTGATTAAGCGATGTGCACCATTACCTACAACTACCGAAAGGTAAATTAGATAATTCAAGTGAATAGTGACGTTTCAAGTGATGTGTAGGATTGCTTGTTAATAAAGCTAAGCGATGGCCCCCAGCGACTTTGATCTACATGGGTGAGAGAAAGACTGGAAAATCGATTTTCCGTATTGCTGATGGTTATGGAGGTTGTTTAAAGTCTAAGGACACATTCAACCTACTGAAAGGCAAGAGTACAAATCAGATCATGGCTTTTTTCAACATTGTTCGCCTGTACGATTTTCCACCAGATAGTTTCATAAGTTTTGAAAACCTGGGAATGCTAAGAAAATGCGACATCCAATCGAACAAGACTGCTGAGATTCTTGTGGCTCAATACAGATGCATGATAAGTCAAGAGTTGCTGATTGGAGAGGTCTACATTCCTCATCAAATACCTTCAGCGGTGGTATCTGAAAAAAACGGCATTATTCTATTCAAAGAACTGAAACAAACTGAAGACAACACAATTTCCTACGACATCTTCCAACTCACAGCACTTCCAGTCTTCATCCAGGCTTCCGAACTGCTAGATAATATGGAGCATCAAATCTTCCTCACCTATTTTGATGATACTGAAAAAGAACAATGCCCTCAGCAACAGAACCAGAACCTAGTCAGCAACTTGAAGGAGTCGCATCACTATCTATGATGGTCAACTTTGATTGTTTAACTATATAGTCAATAGTAATTTCTAACCTAAATCTTTCACGGTTGTATGGTAGTTTCATTAGTTAGTTTGTCTCTTAGATCTAACTAAAGAATGTTTCCTGGGGAGAAAACAGATAAGGAGGCTCTTATTTGCATCTTGCAAGGGATTAGCTTGACATTAACTTTGAAAAAATTCACATCAGTCCCATAGTGATCACCACAAATACTATACCAGTTTGTATTTTTTAATCTTGAATCTTGACACCAGCATGCTGCATCTTATATGGGTTCTTGGTGAAATATCCACTCAGAGTGTTGTGATTGACCAAACCTAAATACATTTGCTTGGGTTTCTGTTTTTTTCTCTCTCAATGTTATCTCAATCTGACCAACTCCGCTGCAAATTTCATTCAACTTCAGTCACTTTCGCTCAATCGGATGAATAAAGTTGTGTCTTTCCAGCGCCAAAATAAGTTGAGACCTTTGTATCGTAGGGTTTACTTTGACTTTGTAAAGATGTAGTTCAAACTTGTCAATTCTGATCTTTGCTCCACCGGCTGGTGTCTCGTCGGCAGCAAACATAAACAGTTTGGTGGAAGACCGTTCAAACTCCTGTTGGATAGTTGAAACTGGAACTATAAGTTTTCTCTGATGAAACAGTGTGAGGTGATGTTTACCGGAAAGCTCCAATATCTTTCCAATTCTGATGAATGCTCTCCTCTTTTTTTATCCGCAGTGCTGTATTCATTACTGTTTTCACCCGTCGAATTGTTGAACACCCAACCCTCCAAACTACCCTTGAATTTTGTGGTCGTTGCACTAGTTTCGAGCAGTTGCGAAAAATAGTAGCCCAAACCATAATTGTTGGCGTATTTAACAGTATTACCTTCTATCGAATTTTGCAACTCCTTGAATATTCCCTGCATTAAATCCCCCACCACACAGGTGCGTCGCCATCATCACTTGTAATACCACTTCCATTGTCTTGGACAACAGTAGCTTCGATTTGCAGAAACGAGATATAAAGATCTGTGTAATGCTCAGCACTGCTTGCTGCTGTCAACTCGATCCAGCCGTAAGGATCAAACTTATCGGGTCTGATGATGACGTATTTCGATCTCTGTACCGATAGGTTTGTAGGCTCCATCGCAAACACATCCAGCAAGGGATTTATGTTGAAAGAAAGACCTTCAAACTTGTTACCTGTCGTCCCATTTAGACTAACCATGTGTTTGCGAATGATGTTTGTTCGAATCGTTATTACCTAATGAAGACAAATGTCACGCTCAAGCAGCTTTATAGATAATTCCATGATCTCCTCTAAGATCATTCAGCTCCTCCAATCCTCTCTTCTTCGCAGATGAAGCAAAACTATGACTGTCGAGGACATCACCTTCTACATTACTACCTCCAGAGAGTGCTCTCTTACCCAGACTCATTGCTCCTTTCTTTACTACCAAGCTCATTACCTCTCATCCTAGGCATCACTCTACAACTGCTATACACTCCAACTCCATTCCCAGCTTGCACTTTGTAGTACTCTTCGAAAAAGTCTTTCGAGTCTTCGGGTTCGTATCCTACCAGACTCATTATGTGTGTTTTTTCTCTGAAGTGAACGGTCAGCACAACCTATCCACCATCAAATAACATTCGCTCACTGTCGTTGCTTGTTATAAGCATTTGGATGAGATCACTATTCAGTGAAGAAGCGGTGACAAAGTGAGGGTTTGTAAACTCTTTGTATACGTTGCTGTTCTTCTTACCTTGTACTGGTACTACTCTTAGCAAATGTACATTGGCATCACCTACAATCCTATTATCAACAATGTTGGAATAGACTTACAAGGAGGTTAATCCAAAATTTATATCAGGTGATGTAACATTATTGTATCTACCATGAGGTAATGTAGTTATCCAACTCGGTTCGAATCCATAGCTGTACTCTAAGTCTTTGGAAAAGCTCAATGTCGTGTCAGGATCGTTGTTGGTTAGTAAACTCGTGTTGGCTGCTTTGTCGTCGGACATGGCAAATATTTTGCTTAACCTTATTTTACGCATTCTCTTTTGTTTAATCTCCTCCTACTCTTCCACACTATCGTATCTCCTACTACCAATTAGGATGAAAGACTTTTCGCTTTTAATCGGAAATATTCGTTTTTTCCAGATATCTCCTGCTTTCTCGGTGACATTTTTTCCGATTATTAGAGTACAATAATTCTAGCAGGACTGTTTCCCATTTACCACTGATTATATCCAAATATTTATACAGTCTTACTGTAAAATCGGAGTTGGTGTCATTGGGAAACTCTCCGGCGCTGGAATTTGAGAATAAAGTTATCAGCATTGATATTTTATCAACTTATGGTAGCTACAACATGCGTTCATTCCTTATAAACTATTCATTTACCCACTCATTGAACTTTGTTCCGTAACCCAACCACTTGACCAGTATCCGTCTTTTAACTCTCCTTGTAATTCTTCCCAGTATCTTTTTGATTCTGAAGATTGTAGGTTTTTTACCTTTTGCAACTGGTTTACGTAAAAGGTACCATCAATGGTTTCTTCAGCCAAATCGTTCACCGTTGTATACAATAGGTTTTCATGGGTTAGCACATTGTTATTCATAAAGATCTCGATGGTCCAATTCGGAGTGTATTGTCTCTCAAATGCTCCTTTTGCCTCGCTAATTCCCACGTAACCATCAACTTTTAAATTTGGTTTTTCAGCCAAACTGTGCTAACCTCCTTCATACACTCGACTCCGCATAAGCTCCTGGTTTTAAAAAATTACATCATTTTTCACATACCTATAGCATTTGAACAGTATATATTGGGTAAAACATCAATGTATCTGTCATCATCTTTGTCCGTCAGATATCTTTAACTCTTATCTTTCAAATTCCTGTTAAAACATTCCACCTATGATGCCTTTACTGTCTCATTTTTAGTTGTAAAGCGTTTCGTTTACTTCTTCGCCAGAAGAATCTTGACATTAACATTGTCAAACTGTTTCCTTTTATCTGATCGCAAAGCCTTGTAGTTTTCGTCATCCAGTATCATTCCGAATCATCTGGCTACAGTGTGTCCAGGTTTGAAGATGAATGGAACAGCTCAACCTTTTCTAGATTGAGAATCGACAGCTGTCCGTAAACTTGCCGGTTTGTCGTTTTCTTCTTTTCGAGAGCGCACATCCATCGAATCTACTTAAATCTGCTCTCTTATTCCAGCTAAATTTGTAGATCAACGCTTTAATTTGGTCATTAATTTTTTGTGTACCGTGTAGGTACCCTCTCCAATCAGCCACTCGGGAGTCATATTTTCTCCATGTTGTTTTTCTACAAGCTTTCAGCAAAGCTCTAGCTCCTCATAGGGATGTTTGTAATGCAGGATTGTAATACAGTTCCTTTCACATGACGACATCAATTTCCTAGTGCCTGGAACGACCAAAGATTTCCCCTTACACATTTGTCGCTGTCATCTCCTGACAGTTGTGATTTCTTGATCCGATAGCAAGCTCTTAATTTTTTTATAGTTTGTGTTTCCTGATTGTATCCTACCACCATCAGTTAGAACATGTCGCAGCAAAGTTTGTAAAGCCCTAGAATTCAACCACTTGTCTCTGATTGTGAGTATGTCCTTTTCTGAGTCGTACTTGCCAATTTTATTTGATCACTCCAAGAGTCTGGCACAAATTGCTAATCACCTTTCTCTTCTGTTATACTGCATACTTTTTCTTGAACTCTTCCAAACGATCATTCACACCTCCCTCATCATCTTCCCCATTGACAACATCCGCATTATTGAAAATGGATAAGTCATCAACAGTATCAAACAATCTTGTTCTTATTGCAAGTATTTCACTAGAGTCTCACACTGAAGTAGAGGAGGCAGATTCACTTGGTAAAAGCTTAACAGTCTTGTCATCAATAATCGTACTATTAGCTTAAAGAGATTTAGGCTGTGTCTTTGGCTTCTTGGTAGAAGAACAGTTATCCATACGTTGGTGGTATTTTTTAAGTTTCCTGATGTCACATCAATACCTACGCATGCTTTGAACGTTTTTCGTTTAACTTTCGTAATCTGACAGATCGGATTCATACACTGTTTCCAGCAAAGCATTTCACTTTCTCTACATATTTATCATTGTTATTTCTTCCATAGCATTATAATACAAAGAAGTTGTGTTTTTATTTTCCTTTGTCACTCCTTCATTTCCAACTTCTTTTCATTATTCAGTTGAACTCTTTTTCAGACACCAAAAGTATCGTCTACAAAATTTTAAAGGCTGGAAGCTCATAGCTTTGGTTTTATTGATGATAAGACAGTTACAATAGGAAATATTATAGCATCCAAAAGACTACCTCTAGCAGTATGAGTCAAAATTTTACGCTTGTCATCAGCTGTTCCTTCAGCGATTAGTTTGCGTAGTTCCTTATTGTAGCGCTGCAACTCAATAAACTGTTTCGATTCTAGAGGAAAATTACCTAATATAATGTTTTTAACAGTTTCTATCATTGATTGAAGCAGATCTCAGTTGGCCTTTTTGACTATAACGATTTTTCGTCTCTCACTCAGATAATCAAGAGCTAAAATAGCCATTCTATTCCTCATCATTCTTGTTGAGAGATTCATCTTCATCCTCCCCCTATTGCAGTTTTCAACATTCCCGAAATAGCTGTAATGATGATAGGACCTAGTAAGGAAGCTAGAAATCTTCCGTTTTGCAACACAGCTTTTTATGGTCTACTGTTGATTTCCTAACGGGACTAGCAATATCCTTCGCGTTTCATTGCAACTAATTATGCTGAGCGGTTCACAATTTATGATACATTTACCACATTCCATTAAAGTCGCAGCAAGATTTTTTTTGCATTAGCTATTACAGAGTATTGAATCAAAGTGGACGCTGTGTTGAATAATGACAATAGTGCAGCATTTCTTCTTAATTTTGTTGCAGAGCTTTAGTCAGTATATTACCAATGTATTGCACAGTTGAGTAACAAAATACTTGTGAGATGAAACGAATAGTAATTGCATTTATATGCTCTACTTGGGTGCATCTAATATCAGCAGTATAACATGAGCAGTTCAAGACACCTGGGTTTTGATGGGGAGGGGGGGGGGGTGCAATTTTAGATGTTCACTCCACATTAGTATATGTTGTATGAATTATTACTGTAAATAAATGAACACAGCTGCGCCATTGTTGCTCTTGTCATTTTTAATCTCTTTTTCTACCTTTGGCACATGAAATTTCTGCTCTCCTGAACTTTTTAGTGCAATACAAGCAGGTCTAGTCACCTATGTGATTTAGCGGTTCAATTTAGAATTACCCTCTGCATCTAACCTCCTATTTGCAGCCCATGTTAACATGTCGTTTTAATGCATCTGTATTGTTCAGTTGCAAGTTTTGTTAAACTATTTTGCAGTATAATAAAACAATTGAAATGTTTTTAATAATTGCTACAAGTTCCGTCAATTTTTTCCAAAGCGTTTTGGATACAACATATGAAAGAATCTTCTCTATTGAAACAATGTTGCATGAATCATTCAACAGAGTCGATGTAAGGAAAAATTGAGCACTTTTAAATTCAGCGAGAAAATCTATGTTGTACACGTAGCTGAGATTGAGGTCACCCTTGGTCATCTTTCTCAATTGTTCACCTTCAGCAGCAACTTTTCCCAAACTCAAGTCTTTTGTGCTAATGCGCTTCAGATTGAAGCAAGTACTGTTTATCTTTTTAGGGTTTAGAAGCTCCCCCAAGTAGACTACAATGCAAAGTAATCGGTAGTTGGAAAGACTGAAATATTCAACTCTTCTACCCAGGCAAATAACTCTCACATCTGTTTTGTCATATTATGAGAGAACGAAGTAATCGCCAACGACACCAGTGTT